>JAAXYV010000347.1:0-12930 GCA_036851875.1 Novacerus sp. FZ-2019
TATACTTATAGCACGTTAAATAGCAGACCTAACATTCCTTCTCTTTTTGCCATCATACACTACTACTACTATTGCCTTGTCTAGGTTCTTCTGACATTTGCATTAGATAGGTAGGTATATATATATATACATACAGAGATCTTCTGGATGATTTTATTTTCCATGCCCTGCCGAGTTTGCTTGACTTTCTTTCAAAATACAGACAAGGCAAGGAGACAGGGTAACTGGCAATAAGTTTACATGGGACATGGAAAAGCTCATGTCCCATTTAAATTTATATCAGCCAAGCCTCATCATATGAAATTGTCCTCGACCTAACTGAAACGTAGTAGTGAACTTTGCATGATATGTTATGTACACATGAAGATTATGTAGGTAGGAGGAAGGAATGCTATTTCTATTCTGACTCATATGCAGTTACTTCCAGATATGTGCAAAAACATGTAAACTAAACGTAGCTCTGTCTGTGCTGTATATATGCTGCGTGTATCTTCAACCAACACTACTCTACTGTCAGGAGAAACCTACCTACCTCTACCTTCACATATTATAGAACACATGAATTTCTATGAGTTTAAAAAGTTGTTCCGCCTCGTGCCTCTCGCCTCCGCAGAAAATGTGTACCACAGTTCTATACGCTGAATTGAATTTTTTTTCCTTGACTGGGGTTGGAATAAGAATTCAAAAGCACTGCGACAACTGTAATGTAATGTACTAGGATTCAAGTCAACCTTTATGTCCTTGTCCTCTTGACAGCAACTAATAAAAAAGCTGCCACCTATATTGGATGATAGTGATTGGATCAAATCAAATCAAAAGCAAGTAGATTCAGAATTCGTTCAGGCGCAGTGTGTATTTTAGGTACTAGGTTGTATTGCGAAGAAAGCAGTCGATGAATAGAAAGATTGATACAGATACACTGTGTATGGGTATGATGTGCAATGTAGTAATGTAGTGTACTATAAGAGACTCGTTGACTCAAATTGCCAATTCAATTTTACTCAGATGGAGATCAGCCGCCTGGAGCTTATTTATTGGACAGCAGCTCAGCATCCGGAGGAACGAAGGGTTCATGTGCCCCACTCTTAAATAATGTGAGTGAAGTTCTAGCTCCGAATCCGGAAACAGCCGGTTTCTACTTGGACGCCGCTTTGGAGGCCATGAACAAAGAGGATCCCATTCGACACTTTGTCTTCACTCTCCACATCTACCAGTGTACGGTTAACAAGAACGGCAAAGGAGGTAAGATATTTGTTTGAGGACCTCACAATCCACAGACCAACAAAACAATCGAAACAAACAAAAGAGTAAATGGTCCTCCGGAAAATAGATTTATCCTTCACCACGACCCGCACTGCACTATATGATTTCTGCTTTGTGCTTTTCTTTCCCGTTCACAAAATCATAAACAAGTCCGGTCCAGTCTCGAGATTAAGTACATTTTATTACATTTTCCATTCCAGAACATATAACATAATGTACCAACACAATGATGCATGAATCAATGAATATAAGTTACCTACAATACAGAAATGAAATATTGTATACTCTTTCCTTACCCCTTCTTTATAATATTATAGGAAGTTATGTAGTGCATGTATTGGAGAGATGACAACTGAGGGTAGTGTTATACTATTAGAACTCTCGGCTCTGACTGACGAACTTTGCTCGGCACCCTACATATATAGTGTGTATTGAAAATTCCTTGCCTTTCCTTCCGTGATACAGTCGATCTTGTTCAATAAGTGGAGGTGATGAAATGGAAACCTAAATGATGAATTGTTTTTTGATGGGCTCGTGTTCCGTCCGGCTGGCTCCTGTTCCCACTACTCTCATTCTCATCTCATCTGTCTACACTCAACTGCTAATGCACATACTTTCCTGGACTGAACTCTCATGTAGTTGTTGGAGGCAGAAGTAGACTACATTGCGTGATGCTGGGGAATGGGTCACCCTCCATCTCCGTGCTTGGTGGACTCCTCTTGGCAGTCCTCAATGGTCAAAGGCACTTACCATCAAGGTATGTTTAACCTTCTGCAATATGTTAAAGTCATGAGTTCCTAGTGGGAGAATTGCCGTACCCCATTTAAAAGACTACTGTTCCACTCAGTGTTTCCATTTTCCATTCCATTCCACTTGAGTTTACTAAACTCGACACAATCACATTTGCATTTGCATTCCAATTTACATATAAACTTCCTCATCACGCCTCCTGAAAACCTCTCACCACTACCACTTCATTCATATCCTCGCAGTGCTTTCACTTTTTCCTTTTTACTACCTACTACTTCTACTCCGCCTCCAACTCTTCACTTTACCTTACCGGACTGCCTATTACTTTGCAAACAAGTATGTGATGGGAGTTGGAAAAACTCGTCCTCAAAGCTGTTTCAATTCGACCCAAACCCATCCCATTCCAAACCCGGGACATCTCTTGAAATCCTACCTTCATGTGGATAAGGAAACGAAGATCTCTATAGTATATGTATGCGTTTAGGTATTTATAATGCTTCTACGTATGTTTATGTCCTTAGTCCATATATAGCTTTATTGCCTTATAAATGTGTGTTTATATAACCGATATATCCTACGGACCGTTGCAAAGTATGAAGTGGAAGCAAGTAAAGTAGCAACAAAAGGATGCAGAGTATAATAGAGCCATGTCTTCACATTAGAGAACATTAAAGGCTGAAATGGAATCTATGAGCCATTCCATGACTCTTTTGTGGTTTTCTGCTTCCATTTAGGGACAGCAAATTGGGTGCTATCTTAAGAGAATGTCTGGGCTCTTTGACATGCCGAGCTGTGGTGATGATCCACGTTTCCAATGCTCATTCTCGTTATGCAGAGACGTTAGCTGCATTACAACTAGGCTCCAGAGTCCATCGATTACGAAGAAGTCGAAGGCTTAAGGTAAGTCATGTCTATTCTAATAAAACTCTGTAGGCATGATTCTCATTCTCCATACCATGAAAATCCTCACCACAAAATAAAGAATTTTGTTTCTCTGTGTCTTCCTTTAGTGCGAAAGTGCCAAGGCAATACCAATAAGGGTGGCTTGGATTTAGGTAGTTAGCTCTTGGCTCTTTTCCCTATCTCTCTGGTTGTATAGCCTTTCTCTGTCTGAGTTGGTTTGGTCACTGGGGGATGAAATGATGAGAAAGCCAAAGTTTAGACGGGCTTAGTGAAGCAGACTGATGAAATACAAACATAGGAGGCGGATAAGATGATTAGTGCATGGAGACAGAGGAAAGGAAAAGGGGCGAAAAGACAAAGATGGAATGGAAAGCTTGTGGTAGATGATGAGTAGTGGCTAATTGATGGTTTGATGTTAGGCATCTATCTATATTATTGGGGTTTGGTTTGGTTGGTATGTGTTGTGTGACTACTGCAAACTGCAACTGGACTACTGTGTAAGAATGGATAAATAAATGAAAGTATGTCCTTCATTGTGTTTGTGTTAGATGGGAAGTGTTGGCTCAGGCAATGGGTCTGGTGGCAGTTCCGGAGGGTCAGGTGAAGAAATGCGGAACGGGGTTGGAACGAACAATCAAGTTGGAGAAGTAGAAACTGGAAGTTCGGATATCGACCCTTCGTCATCTGAACAATCGTGTGATACCGTAATTTATTTAGGCCCTTCTATCGATGATGCTACAGATGGGGAGCATCCTCCTGTCTATTTACCATCTCTAGAAACGACGCCTGGAGAGAAGTAAGTGGGAAGAAGGAATGCACAGATATAATGTGTGCAATAATGCAATGCAGTGTGCAGCTTGATGTCATATCAAATTTAAAAAAGAAAGAAAAAGCTTTCATTTTCAGCTCTTCAGTCACTTTTCACACTTTCTTATGCTACGTATGCTCGTTTATTTATGATTATGCGGTAATAACCTACTCAGGGAGGCAATATAACTATAAGTTTAGTGAAATGCTCTTGCCTCACTATATTATGTAATATGTATGGAGATGACAGAAATGTTTTGGAAACATTTTCACTCTTGCTCTATATGGATGACTACGTGTACTGTACAGTAAACATTACATTGAATTGCATGATCTCTCTCCAATGGGCTTGGCTTAAACCACATACCATTGAATTCCATAACTCGTTATAAATGTTATGGTTATGTTTTTTCTCCTCTTTTTTGTATGTGCTTGACTGGATGCAGTGGATGCGAAATGAAGATCGTTCCATCAAAATGTCCTCCACTAGCAAGTGCTTCCAATGGTGGTGGGGCTCCTCCAAAGACAAAAAGTCCTAAACCCAAGTCTTCGAATAATAAGGTGGAGGGGAATTTTACCAAGTCGGAAGAGCAGTGGGTTGATGGTCCAAAAGTAGCCAAATACCGTCAACTTCCTACAGCTGCCGGACCTCCACCAAAAAAGAGCGAAACATGGATTGACGGCCCAGCCGCTCGGGTTCATCATCAAGCAAGCAACTTCCCCAGTCCAAAGAAATCAGTTCAGAATCTCAAGAATAGGACTGCTGCTCCTGATTCTTGTTCTATTAGCTCGACGAAGGCACAGATGATCCAGAAATGGATTTCCAACCAGACTCATTCGTTTCTTGATGATTCTCATCTCCAAGACTCTCTCTTTGGAGCAAACAGTAGCATGCATCTACCACTGCCGTCATTACACCACTCTTCTTCACACTCACCAGCTGTGTCTATGTCTAGCTCTCCTTTTTTTCATCCTTCTTATTCTCATCCCAACAACTACGTTCCTAATAATATCAATAACGAACCCGAGTATAAGTCCTTGACCGTTTTCAAAACATGCGACGATCTTGACGACGACGAAGAGTCTCCTAGTAATGGATTCGAGTTCGAGTTCATCGAAGTAGTCGAACCAGAAATCCCTGTACCGACCAGAGATGCTAGTCATCAGGTATCTTCTATCTATAGACCATAAACCATATATATACCTATATACATATAATGCTAAATCAATAAGAAGTTTCTTTGTTCTGTGTTCCATGTTCATACATATGAGTAGAAAGTATTGGTCAAACTTTTATCCGCCTAATCTGAGCTTACAATTTGATAGTACGCTATAAGTAACTTTGATTTTGTCGTTTTAATTAATTAGGTCACGGAAGAAGACATAGCGCTAAGCTTTCTGGAAGAAAATCCACTGCCGGAATCGGATCAAAATTTCGTCATGGGACCTGACTGCTATTTTTCAGGTTCAGGAAGAGCTCGAAGTAGTTCATTTTCGGAAGGGCCGTCATGCTCGTCGAATGCATCCCTCCAGGAGAAAAATGAGGACCATCCGCTTCGTGTGTTGAGCCAAGAATGCCTCACAGTCGTATCTACTTTTACAGGTTTCTCTACTTTACTTTCTGAGCTAAGGCACACAAGACATAAATCAATAGAATACTCTCAATCCTATCATTCTTCATCACTTTTTCTATAAATCAAGTGTACTTTATTGTACAAAAAGTGAAAGCACGTATGAATGAGCAGACATACATCCATGATACATGTTCGCTAAAGGAGCTGTGAACGAATATGCTCGGTGCTCATATTAGATTAGGCGCTTACGTAGTGTGTATATATATTTTTATACATAGAGAGAGAATATCATGCATGTCTACTTATTTATTCTGCAGACTTTATTCCTTTTTGTTACTTTAACTTTGCTATGCTTTTATATTTACTATGAGAGGTAATGCAGGCAGATCATGTGAGCATGACTGATTTGATTTTACTGTGCTTACAGACTCCATGTCCATAGCTGGTGGGGATATCGAACGATTTTGGCCAAGACTGAATTTCAGTAATGATATCACTATGAGAGATATCCATGAAATCGGAATGTGTCACGGACTTTGCAAGAACCTTGTCTCCCTCTCTCAAATGTCACTCTCTAATACTTCACCTTTCGGTGGTGGAGGTGGAAATTCCCCAATGAGTCCAATCAATAACAGTATATCATCATCGTCGTTGAAATCGCCTATGCAAATGCAGAGTAACCATATCATGAACAATTGTGAGACCAAATCCCCTCAACCAAAGACAATGATCAAGGAGCCACCGACGTTAAGCGATGAATCCATTTTCAAAATCCCTCTTGTCCCGAAATCCAAAATGCAGCCATCTGCCATTGTTAATAACCAGTTGAAATCTGCAAAAACTTCGCATGGTGCTCGAGATCCAAGTGACGCAGAGCAAGAGGCAATTGCAATACCACCAATGAAACTTCTAGATTTGGCTCCAATGAGGAATAGCCCTAGTCCCATGGAAAGCCAGATGCAATCGTTTTCTAGTCCGGTAGTAAAACCGAAAACAAATCATCAACGTGGATGCGATCACAATCATCATAATGGAACAGCAAATGGAAATGGGAGTGGGGGCTCCCTAGGATCATGTCACAGTATTCACAGTCACCAAAGTCAAATTACTTTGACTCCACCTTCATCTCCATCACCGCTTCCACTTTTACAACATTCTGAAGTGACCAAGTCACCAAGTAAAAGCAAATCTCGCAAGATATCAAAATTCTTTCGTACGCGGTCCAAATCCCCGAAGACCGCAGGTGCAACGAGTAGCAGCGAAAGCGGAAAGTCATCCGTTAGCTCCGCTGATACCAAATCTTCGTCCTCCTCCTCATGCTCTTCTGGAGTATCCCCATCTAATTCTAAACTTAAATGCCATCCCTCTCCGAAACACATGTCACCTAAACATCAGTCACCCAGCAAGAAGTCAACGTCGGGAAAAAGTCATTGCTTTTCTACCAATAATACTCCAACATCCGACTATCATTTCACCTGTGATTCAGTCTTACCAATGTTTCTACCCAGTCCTACACAGAACCACAACGGTACTCTCGTCACCCTGAATGAAACTGAGCAAAGCAAAACGAAGTAAAATTTACTTGTTCCAAAAGAAAGAGCCATTCATTTCTTAATTGTTGTCAACGTGTACTCATTGATTTATTAGCTTAGTGCTTTGAAGTGAAGCTAAAACGCATTTTTCTGTAACTTATTTTATAGAATTTCTTGTCAAGCGTGAAATCGAATCAATCCATGCAATGGTAAACGATAAGGGAAGGCAGATTATTGAGTGCTAATCTGAACTAGCTATGTTTGTCTACTTTTTCTCAATAAAGTCAATCAATTTTATGCGCATCGATGTGAAGAAATAACCCATCTACCGCTGTGTTTTCAATGTTCATAGTGAAAACCTCTCGGAATAATTTAGTATAACTGTATACAAAAATATGTTTTTGGATACTGAATACTATACTTCACAGCCACTCACATCGTTAGAATCCAGACAAATGGGACCTGTTCTCTAAAAATAATGTTTTTTATCAATTTCTTCGACCAAAGGGTCACTATAAAAGAAACAAAACAGTACAGAAAAATTTACACCCAACCACCACAATTGATGCTGATACTTAAACTACATACAATATATCAAGTTGTCAACATTATCACACCGTATTATCTCAGAGAATTAGTGCTTTGGCTTTATTAAACTTACTAAATCTCTAGTCAAACAATAATATTTATGACTTTTAAGTCATGTTTGTATTGAATAATGAATATTGATATAGCCCATATATTACGTATTGCATTGAGTCTCGGATTATTGTATAGTCAAAGCTGAATATTGATGCATATAATTTGCTGACGTTACGGTAGCTGTGCAAACACCGACAAAGAAAGTGACAGGTAGACAAGGTATATTATATTCATAAATTGATTTAACATACATTAAATATAGGTTGATAAAGCTCTGCGTCACATCACATCACTTTGCCAATGTACACTAATGAACTGTACGCAAGGATCAACGACATTAAGCCCAGCTTAGGACAGCATTTAACCTAATTTTAATACATAGTAAGTACTGTGTATATATACAATGACTTTTACTCTCTTATTTAATGACATTTAAGGAAAGCACATCTTCTGATTGTACAATACATGTATTGTTTCTGATGCAAACTTTTTATCGATGTTTGAGTCTCACCGGTTATGTTCTTTGTATTTTATAAACTAATCTTTGTATTGGGGGAAAGTGTCAAATCAAATCAACTTAAACATCATAAAATACACGAGCGAGTGGATAACGAATCGTAAAAGCTGCAAAGCTGCATAGGACCTGAAAGCATATAAATCAGTTAAATATTAATTTAATTTATGGCAGATGTAAAGGATTATAACACTACATTTCTAATATCAGACCCAAAACATTACTTGAACCGCGTAACTGCAATACAACCACTCAGCTCGAGTCGAGTAGTAAAAAGAGTAAAGTTGTTCAGAGTTATAGGGATTTAAAATGAAAGTTGTCGTAACTGATTTTACTCTAGCTGTAAAGTGTTCCCGACGTGAAAGTGAACATGTTTTAGCTTTCGCTGAGAGTGGGTTGGTAAAGAGGCGGTCATCACTACCAATAGCTCAGGAACTGGGATTACTGGGAATGGAAGTGTGGAAGTACATACTTTTTTATTTCTGTGGTGAAACGGTCTACAATACTTGAACCCAAATACCAGGTATTATAGACACCCGAGTGGAGTAATAGAATGCAGAAAGGGTGAAGTGCACAGTTCTGGACAGTTGAAATTTTGAATACTGTTTTGAGTGAGACCGAATAATTTTAATCATGGCTAGAAAAGAGTTGGATCGGTCCCCAATACTTTTACGGAATACTTTTCATTTTGACAATAAAATGGAAAGTATTCCGTAAATGTGTAGCTGCTGTTTTACATATATTTACACCGATTTACAAGGCAGGATACTAAAAAAATACAAAGTCATCGTGATGTGAATAAATTATACGATGTTATTCTGCAAGAATGAATTTCTTCATTACCAATTCAATGAAATTCTAAGCCAACGGGCACAAAGAAAACAAATACCTATAGGCACATAAACACTTTCTGCAATATCCACTATACACATTGAGTTAAGTAAGGACACGACACGAGTAAATAAAAATGTATCTTTTTACATTCATCTTCATATACTTATATGTTACGTTTTCGTGCTTGGCATTAATACGAAATGTATTTATCTTTTAGAAGTTCATTCGTTTAGTGTAGAAGTTTATGTAAATATGTAAGGAACAAAACAATGCTCATAATGGTGAATGGAGTAAAACTGTTTGTGTTTATATATTAATATTATGATCAAAAGTAATTTTTTTCTCTTAAACTTTCATAACCGTCGGAGTCATAGCTTTTGTATGAAACGGCTCAAATTGGTGTCATGCATTTATAGTGTAGCGAGCAGACAAAGAAAACTTTAAGCTAATGTGAAAATCTCCAGAGACTTCCAGGCAGAATTTCCCAAATCCATGTAATTATAAAATACCAATGGAACATAACTATGGCTACAGCACGAGCACGCATTAAATATTGAAATGAATTACAATAGACTCTATACAATGCAGACTGTGCCATGGTAGGTTTTCTCCCAAATACAATAGAATGTACAACATAGACGTTACTACATAATGGACACGCCTTAGCCATACAGATACCAAGGAAAATTGTTACAAGTAAATGTGGACGGAATCGTGTATATGTACCTATGTACACAAACAAACAAATTCAAACATTGATTAGCTTGGCAAACTTACTTGAATAAGGAGAATAATAATGGTAGTACTCCGTTCGTGCATAGGACCAAACAGCTTCAAAATAAGATTGACCAAAGTGAAGTTATTACATTCAATGTACTCTCTGTTTTCTCCTAAATTACGATGAACAGCAAGAAGACCCAAGGATTCTAAAATTCCCACAGAGGCTCGCCCAAGAAAGTTTAAGTCTTTCTGCTTGAAACGTACTGTGCTCATCTCAATCTTGTTGGTCACTTTGTTATACCTAAGAGAACAGAAAAAATTAAATAAAATGGAAGAAGTCGGAAACTACAAACCCGAAATGAATTAATGATGAGACTCTGGCCAATTTAGACTTCTACTTCCATTTGAAGGAAAATAAAACCACTTTAGCCGTGAAATTAGGATTGAAACACGACGCCCTGTTTTACGCCAAACTTATAGAGGTAGTCAGAAAAGCCCTGATTTATTTTTTGATTGCGGCACCCAAACAATGACAAGAAATGGGAAAAAGGGATTCAATGTAGAATTATAACATAGAATTCAAGTATTTACCTTGGAAGTCTATGACGTGGGCAAGGTACAAAACGGAAGATTTGAGGAACCGAGTAGACAAAATTTATCACCTAATAAAACCGAAACAAACTATTTTACTCCTCATACAGCCATGTTATTTAAGCTTCAGTATACGGTATAAACATCAATTTGCCAGACTACAATTGGTTGTTTTTCAATTAGGGGTTCAGAAACTACATCTTAAATCCCATTTACGGCCAATAAAATTATACAACTTCTAGACTAACAGTTAATACAATAATTTTCCGCTGTTTCTTCTGCCAATAGCGATTCATAAAACCGTAAACCAACTAAAAAAGCAATTATAGAATAGAAAAGTATTTCTCATATTTCTGAGACGTTAAAAATTGAATTATTAATCGATACACCGTAATTGAATATTGACTGGATCACAATCTCTTAGATGGAAAAATTAAATTAAAAGTAGGAAGAATTGCCTACGTCCTATTGCAGAGAATTCCACCATTCTTTAACTAAACAAGTATTGGAAAATAATTTTGTACGGTAATCACTAATTTATTACTTAGCTCTTGTGACAGCGAGACCAACCAACCAGTCTAGAGCAGAAATATGACTACTCTAGAAATATGCACATACTCCAACACTTAACTCAAAAATCAATAAACTCAACTAAACAACCTACACTAAAATATTCACAGCAGGATAAACTAATAAATAAAGAATTATTACTTCACATGTGCTACACGCTAGTTACTAATTTAGAATAAATAATGAACATACCTGGGGTATGAAAAATAGCAAAAGCGTTTTGCTAAAGTGGCCTAAAATACCAACAGTAGCAAACAACATTCCCGAGAAATAGCAGTACGTATCACCTACGAACACTTGCGCGGGGTACCTAAGAATTTATAGTCCGACAACAATAAATCACTTACACATAAAATATCAAGTACAGCAATATTAACTAAACCGCAAGCAATACACAGTATACCATACGTTAAAAATATTACATAATATAACATACACTATTCTTGAGGTTGCTGCATCATAATACTATTCTCATAATTTTTACTTACATTGACTCAAAAAATAGAAAAACCATACTATCATAGGTATTCATATATCTTACCAGTTATAACGGAGAAGGGGGGCTGACGTTGCGAGAAATGGAAGGAGCAAGTGAATTGAAAAAATATGAGCATGTGGTGGGACTTCCCCCATATAGATTTCCAAACAGTTATATGCTAAAACTGACGCTGTAATCACAAATGACTGACCACACTCCAGGCCGTTGATGCCCGCTAAGATATTGATTGCATTCGTTGAGAATACCACGACCATTATCATGTATAAATAGTATAGCCAACCTATAAAACAGTGTCCATCATTAGATTGACCGTGCCGAGTAAAACCCATAAATAATCCTTATATTACTCTTCAGTCAAGTAATCCATGGTCACCCGACCCGAACTAACTTAGTTAAAAAGCTGTCATGTGCTAACAATGACTATTCACAACTGAATCTTACGTACCCTACTTCCGCTGCATAATTAAAATAGATAACCTGCACGTACCAAATTTACTGACCAATCGTGACGAGAATGATCGTAAGTAAGAAGAAAAACCCCCTAAGCTAACATAGTAGCACGAAGAAATTGCATGCAATACGGTAAAGTTTCAACTTGAATAAACTTATTTATTGATATTGACCTTACCTAGATCCACCGATTGTCCGAGGAAAGATCTCAAAGGTTTAGGAACAATAACAAACGTGATATCAAACGTGGCATAGTAAACAAGGAGAAGAGGAAGGGCAGCAATAGCTGGAAGAAGAAGTTTCACTCGCCATGGGACGTCCAGAACATCATCGGCAAATCCGAGCAACAAGATACATGTAACTGCCAACAACGCTGTGATATATTCCACTAGCTGTAACGTTTTGTAGTTGCCGTCAGCATTAGATTGTAGACGTGACATTTAATACACAGAAAGCAAAATCAATCAATGACAAGAACAGTTCTTATACTTGTGTACGTGAGTTACAACCTTACCTCATGATGTGGGAAGTTCTCTTTTTGCCGAATAAATTCTTGTCCGAATCTCGCAGGAATGAATAAAAACATACAGACTAGGTAAACACATCCGCATAGAACACCAACCGCTTCTGGCCTGGAATACCAACACAGGTAAGACATGTTATAAATATAATCGTTAAAGTCATTTCATTTCGTGGGATGTAATTGATTTAAAAGTTTATTTCAAAATCGAAGAACGTGTAGTCATGCAACATGTATGAACGAGCAGGCACGGGACCATTAGAATGATATCATAGTAATACTTAGGGAAATGGAAATAGAAATCCATAAAGTTACTATACGTACACTTCAGCACCAGTAGATTTGCACAAATCGATCCCGAAAAGATTAGCCCTGACGAAAACATCACGGAACCGGGTGATGAGCCTTGCTGTGATGAAGTAAGCGCATATACTGAGGAAAAATAGACACCACGTATCCGTTGACATCGTGAACTGGGTTTTGAGCCGTGTCTCCTTCTACACACACCAGTAACACCAGTAACACCTTGGGTATGCTCTCTGTACCCTAACCTCCTCTTTAATCCTCGCCGGCTCCAGTCCTCCGTGTACCTTGTCAACTGCTAGGCTTCACTGAAAACAGAAAGCACCGAAGTCTAGTCTAGATTGCCATATAGATCACAAAGTAAATAGTATACAGCTGACAGTACATCGAAATGTACGTTAATCCTTATTTATAATAATGAAAAATTCTGACATATTACAGGATGAAGTTACGAAGCA
>JAAXYV010000348.1:0-12929 GCA_036851875.1 Novacerus sp. FZ-2019
TAGTTTGCACCCATACAGCCAGCAGTAGCTGAGGTGCCAAGTATTGTACTGCTCCTCAATTCGTTGAATAATAAGCAAGAGGTGGAAAGTATTGTACTGCTCCTCAATTCATTAAATAACAAGTAGGAGGTGGAAAGTATTGTACTGCTCCTCAATTCGCTGAATAACAAGTAGAAGGTGGAAAGTATTGTACTGCTCCTCAATTCGCTGAATAAAAAGTAAGAGGTGGAAAGTATTGTACTGCTCCTCAATTCGCTGAATAACAAGAGGTGGAAAGTATTGTACTGCTCCTCAATTCGTTGAATAATAAGCAAGAGGTGGAAAGTATTGTACTACTCCACAATTCGTTGAATAATAAGCAAGAGGTGGAAAGTATTGTGCTGCTCCTCAATTCGTTAAATAATACGCAAGAGGTGGAAAATATTGTACTACTCCTCAATTCGTTGAATAATACGCAAGAGGTGGAAGGTATTGTACTGCTCCTCAATTCGTTGAATAATACGCAAGAGGTGGAAGGTATTGTACTGTTCCTCAATTCGTTGAAAAATAAGCAAGAGGTGGAAAATATTGTACTACTCCTCATAAGCAAGAGGTGAAAAATATTGTACTGCTCCTCAATTCGTTGGACAGAAGAGCAGTACAATACATTTTACTTTTTGTGATAAGTAAGAGGTGGCAAGTATTGTACTGCTCCTCAATTCGTTGGACAGTGGAGCAGTACAATACTTTCTGTTTCTTCCTCTTGTGATAAGAGGTGGAAGCTATTGTCCGGCTCCTCAATTCGTTGGGCAGAGAAGCCGTTCAGTACTTTCTACCTTTTGGTATTATAAGCATAGCTGCTGCTGGCTGTATGGGTCCAGAGATATACCTGCACTACTATAGATTTCGGCCATTACGGGCTGAAAAGCACAGTACCTCAATATTATAGAGAGATCCCAACTACGCACAGATCCCAATTACAGACAGAACGCTACATTATTTTATAGTACATGGTAACCACGTACGTATAATTAATATATATATATATTATATTTATATATTTAACCAGTACAATACTCATAGTGTATTGCAGATTTTCATATTTTTGTTAATAACAGTATAACCGATTTAGAGACAAATTAATTGTTTTCCAACATTTCACATTATTATCTGTTCTAAGTGAACTTAAAAAACTGTACGTAGGTACGCCTTCATAATATAATATTACACTAGGATAACTCTCTCTCTGGATCAAGCCTATTAATTAATTAATTAAATATATGTTTATGACGCGACGGTTAACAAAAAAAAAAGCATTATTTGGCACAAAAAATGCAGACATCAATACAGCAGAATTATAATTATTATTGCACGCACAGATATATATAATCAACTATATAACAAGTAACAAAATAAAATTATATAATAAGAATACGGGAGGAGGAGAGGAAGAAGAGGCGTGAGTTATAACTTAAAAAATAATGGCTTGCCTGGTTGGCGGAAGTCACCTGATTTCCTGATTAGAGAAATGGTTGCTTGCTACAGACGGCGGGTGGGATGAAATTCTAAAAATTTTCTAAATTATAATACAAATGTTGAAAGTACACGACACACAGGAAGATAAATCAGATATATTATGACAAAAGGGAAAAAGCAGGTACTGTTTTATGCATGTAGTGTCACCTTATGTTAACAGTTCAACTGTAACCTCACTACGACGAGGATGATATTGCAGATCCATAAAAGCCTTGATTGCCTTCAAAAAGTTATGGTTTTTGTACTGGTTCAGTGCAACACGCCATCTTGTAATATAACACAATTTAACCCAAAACAACACAAGTTTGAAATGCAGGTTGGAAGTTACACACATATATTTTTTTTTCTTCTTTTTCTGTTTAGGTACTACGTAGGTATGTTGTGTAGTTGGAAAAACAACAGCAACAATACCAATAGCCCGTATATCTGAAGTGGCTCTTGACATAAACTTTTTGGGTTCTCTGCTCAGCAGAAGTACATGGGCCTTCTCTCTGTAAACACCATCAACTGTATTAAATATCTGCATCCCCGTTTTATTTGGAAGGATTCTTCTGTCTCAAGCAAAACAAATAAAACAATACAGTAATTAAAATACATTCTTTCTTTGTTCATATAGATAGATATACAATTTGTATACGTCAACTACACATCACACGTAATTCCAATTAAACTTATAATGCTATCAAATTACCATATAGGTTATTTATTTTGTTCTTTGTATTGCATTGCAGGTGAACGAAATCTGAAGACCTTGGGGTCGGTATCTTATCTTCAGCATTTATTAAGAAGTGCACAAGAGATGGATCACCGGATGTAGAGCCAATGCGGTAACTTAAATCTTTTGATATATCCCCTCTCCTTGATTCCTGGGTGCTCGCTTATTGGGGTTATGGAGTAAGAAAATTTCTGAAAATATTTCCATACATTTAAATACAAAGCTAATCTACTCGAGATAAGGCAGGTAATATATACATATAGTCAAGGCGGGTAATATGCATAGCTGTGTTCTGTGTTTTATCTCGAAATAAGTGTGCACCGTGGTTTGGTAGTGAATTTAATGGACAATACAAGACTACGAAGATGGCGGGGTCATTACTAATATTTATTACAGTTTTCCCAAGCATTACAATTTAGGTAAGGGCGGCTAAAATGGGTCAGAGCTGTGTCGGATATAAACTACCTATGAATTCCCTTGGAAACCCATATTACCTTCCAATTCTACCTACCTGACCTTTAATCTCCACTGTCTAACAAAAATATGTAAATTTTCCTCTATTACCTCTCGGGTCATATTACAGTCCTAAATCTAAATAGAGTTTGCAAAATAATTCTACTTGATTCTCCAGGATTCAAAATATTTTTGTTAGCAAGAACAGGCTATGCAATTCAATGTCGGCAAAGACCTGCAGAATTATGTAAAAACTGTAGCCCATATTAGCATAGCAATGGCTCATATTACCCGCCTTTACCCTATGTATATATCTACAAAAATAGCATATAGTCAGTATATTCACTTACACTTAAACAATTTCCAGGGAATTGCATAAATTCAGTGAATGCAATAATGGGGACAAACATGATAGGAATGAAGGTGAAGATATAGCCAAAAATTTGAGCCCAAGTCGGATACTCGTAGCCATCGTGGGTAAGAGGAAGTTGAGTACTCAGGTCCAGAATTATGATTACCTGTCATGTCATTTAGAGTATAATTATTTAAATTTCTCCTTCTCTCTCCCTACCATACATTTGCATTTGCAATTTGTACTCCCTATGGAGGCACACAGAGCCAAAGCCAAATGAGTTTCAGAACTTGGCGTACAGCTATTAGAAGAGGACTGATGAACTTCCAACATATCCTCCAGTAAATGCCTGGTGCGTAGCCCAACATAGCCTCGGCATCTTTGCACAATTGATCTAACCCTATAGTACAAAACAAATCAAAGAAGCAAAAGTATGAAGTTAGTTACAAATTCATAAACCAAGCGTGGGGTATTCTCTTAATCACATGAAAAGTCAAAAGTTATGCTGTTGTCGTTGTTGTGCTTTGTGCTAAAAGTTTTCTTATTATGATTTCGTTCAACTACACCATTCACAATACAATAATAAGGTATAAAGTCTTTCTTATTAAAACTTGACTTTGCCTATTTGAATGTAACTGTAACAGTAAAGAGCAGTGATTTAAGTGGTTCAATGTATGAGTGAAAAGTGTTAAATACACTGCATAGTTTTATATGGTATATAGTCTACATTCTACACACATACACAAATACTGTACAACAGTCAACACCAACTTACCGTAGACCCATGAGACGACGATGACTTCAAAGAAGACAGCAAACAAGAGCGAACTCCCAGCTGCGTAAGTATCGAAGAATGTGAATGTGTACATCCCACCCTGGAACAGGCACAATATTATTTATACATCTATCTCTCTCTGAAATGCATTCATTTAAAAAGTCAATACATACATAGACAGACTATGTTATGGAGTCTACACTTAAAAGGAAGTATGTAGGTATAACACAGCAAGCAACATAGTGATGATGATGACACTAAGTACAGAGAGTTAATAGCTATATACAAACCATTTATCACTGCTGTTTGAACTTCTGAGTATAGCGTTGGACCCATATAGCCAACAGCATCTGTGCCTACAACAAGAAATACTGAGCAATTCTTATAGCTTTTTCAGACGGCATATAATTCATCAGTATAGACTATAGAAACATACCTTGCCACGTATACTTGAGGAATTCTTATAACCAGTCAAGAAAATGCTTTGGGAGAATATCACGTAAAACCTTACGAAAAAAATGAACCCTACGATGATTGGCTGTAGATAAGGATAGGAACGTTGAGTCCCAATGACATTTGGTTCATAAATGATGTTGTACATGAATTCAACATTCTATTCAGTGTAGCGTAGCAGAATGTGCAGCAGCGTTTATGAACACACCTAAGCTACTTCGAGCTCAAAATATTGAATCCTGCACAACCAATAGTAAGAGGTTCGATTTTTTAAAAACATCTACGGCTTAGTCTCTCAAAGCATTTTATTGGCTGCTTGTAACTATCCAGACGGCATATAAATCGTCAGTGAAGCCTAGGAGCAATACCTTCCCATGTATTGAGACGTATTGAGGAGCAGTACAATTATTTCAATTTACTATTCCTGAATACATGGGAAAGAATGGCTCGTAGGCTATACTGACGAATAATACGCCGTCTGGATAGTTATAAGAATCCCTCAGTACAGGAGTAGTAGAAACCATTGTAGGACTCCTCAATATATCTAAATACATGGGAAGGTATGGCTCTTAGGCTATACTGAAGAATTATATGCCTTAAAAAGTAATAAGAATTCCTCCGGAGAAAGTATCGATTACGCCTCAATTCGTGGGACAGAGGAGCAGTGAATACTTTCTACCTCTTGTTTTATAAGTACAGCAGCAGCTGAATATATGGGTCCAACACTATCTCACACTATTATACAAGTTTAAACAGCAAGGATAAATGATCTGTAGTATATACAAACAGATTAGATAGGTACATGCTTAATGACCTCGCATCGCAAACCCCAAATCTTGCAAATTGAGATGAGAGACTTGCAAATTAGAATCTGTATAAGCCTACAGTCATAAATAATTTGCTTTGATTTAGTAATTTAGCACTTGGCAATTCGGAATGAGCAAAAGGGTCGGAAATGAAGTGTTGAAGACAAAGTGCAGTGAGTGAACAGAAAGGTGTGTATATTATAAAGGCTCCTATGGGAAGAGTTGACGCGCCTGATAATGTAAGTAGGTAGTAGGTTAGTAATGTATATAACTATACTCATACAGAAGGAGTTTCAAGCCGCCCCATTCTGCATAGAATTCGTTAAGCCAGACGCTAGAAGAATATAGAGAGGAGAGTAGTAGGAGTGAAACTAAAAGACAACCACAAATTGAACAGAGGCATATAGTGGATGTAAAACATACAAAAGCAAAGACGATGCTGTCACTATAGACACACAGACATTAGAGTTTGAGATGTGGAAGAGCTGGAAGCTGTGATAAAAGAGAGGACAAAGAAGTAAAGCCAGGGTGAATTGAAGGAATAAAAGAGAGCTCTAAGAGAGAATTGCTAAAGCTGATGTGAAGATAACTGGAGTAACTCACTCTAGTAACGTTGATGATACTGATGAGGAAGGAGATGAAAACACAAACAAACATGAACCACTCTCTAGAGTGTTTCCTCCGTCTAAACCAGCTTTTAAACTCGTCCGTGATCCCCGTTATGACACATTCAAGACCGCCCATCTAAATTACCAAATTACACTTGATTGCCGCATGAGTCTCTGTTGTCAAATCCCATCATTTCATCTCCCATCAACACATCATGAATATCATTATCATAATAGGCAACCCCACCCGCTCTTTAGGCATCACGTGAGAATATTAGGAATACACTACTACATCCAATAATGAATGAATTCCTCGTAGTACATTATTGATAACGTTGTAAGATTAGTAGAGGTAATATAAAATGAAGATTTTTTTTTACACAGTCTACTGATGAGACATCAAATATCATATCACTTAGTTTATAATCGTCAAGATTATCAGTTTTTAGCGAAAAAATAACTAATTTTTTTCCGCTTCTTTAGCAGAATTTTATCTATATTTAGCAATGGTTTGAAAAATTCCAATAAATTTGATGAAAACTTAGATTTTTATAGTTGGGTGTAATACAAGTCAGATCCCAACACTGCAGTTTGTTTTCCATTGGTGATACCGTAGAATGTGGCTTGCTATTTCTAATTAGAACTATGGCAAGTTTGTTGCATCAAGGAGAAAGTTGTTGGATTTAAAACAAAAAACGAAAAAGCTAAATTTAGCGGAATTTTTCAATCCATTGCTAATTGTAGCAAAGATTCCGTTAAAGATAGAGGAAAACGTTTAGCTATTTTTCTATAGGTTTTTCTATTTTATTGTATTCGCTTTTACGTGTGTGTATACGCTCCAAGTATTGTATACGCTCCAACGGTGGATATACTATATAACTTGAGTCGGCCACAGACTCTTTATGTAGGAGATAGTCTTACTTGCCAGGCATTATTTGCATTTTACGCAAATCCTCCCGCTCAGAATTGACTTCAAGACCAACCAGAGGTAAAGCATTTTTATTTTTGCACAGACTAAAGTCGAGTGCGCTAGAACACTGGACTAGTCGGCTCAGCTGTTTTTCCGCTAAAAGCTGATAATCCCTGACTCATCAGTGTTCACGTGATTCTATATACAGAAACTAAATAACTTACAGCACTATCAATCCCCAGCATAATCAGCATCAAGAAAAAGAGCAACGACCAAAAGTTCGCTCCAGGTAGAGTGCCCACTGCTTCTGGATACACTTCAAACACCAGTCCAGGCCCTACATAGCATTTTCATTTGTCATCATTAACCTCAATTTGTAACCTAGGTCTTACCACACATTCATAAGTACATTCGAATTTGAGTCATTCCAACTTTTCTCACCAACATTGACGACTTCCTCAATGGGTCTTCCTTGTCTGTAAGCCATAGAGCCTAGGAACGTAAAAATGACAAATCCCGAGAAGATACTGGTGAAAGCGTTCACAACAGACGTGACCAAACAGTCCCTAACAAGAAAAGGTAGAGTTGTGGAAATACAAATAATCCTGAATGATGAAGAATTCACTACGAAGGCATGCACCAAATTAAAACACTCATACCGATAGCAATTATTATGAAAGTTGTTGTAGCTGGCATATGTCAGATGCACACCGAAACCAGCTCCAGATGAAAAGAAAATTTGCTTCATTGCATCGCTCCAAACCTAATTGATGAACCACAAATATCCGCAGACCTTTATTTCATTTAAATATTCAAATTACAGTAGTACATGAAACGAAATAGTGATATACTATAATATGAAATAGCTGAGTGAAACGCAATCAAAGTTAGTAGGAAATAAAAATTCGAACCAACCCCAACTTCTCTCAGTTTGGTCATATTTGGGACGAGGTAGTAGTAGATTCCATCCTGGGCACCTTCCAGCATCAGTCCCCGAATCAAGAGGATGAGCATGACGACATACGGTAAAGTGGCAGTAACCCATACCACCTTTCCTATTATGTTATGATAACTTAAGTAATAGGATCGTTGGAAGATTCACAACCGTGAAATAATCTTTTGGGTCTGTAAACAACTCAAGAAAGTTTGCTCTTCGCTTCGGTACACATGGACATAAGCACAAGCACAATACATATATATACACATAAAAATAAAAACACCATAACGAATACACAGATAGACAACAAGGTAATTCTGTATATAGGAGAAGTACCTAACTTAGAATGAAAGTAGAGGGAAAAAATCAGGACACAAAATATTCTCACCAGTGCTCCTAATGCCACGGAAGAGAATCACGTAAAGAAGGCAGTATATGATAGCGAGGCACACGAGCAGGTCCATTTTCGGAGACCCCAAGTTGTCAATATCATGGCCAGGCATTTCCAATACACTGTTCCTGTATGTATAGGCAAAAGACAAAATAACCATCAAAATACAATCCTTCCAAATAAAATCATAACTTATAATACGCAATCTTATTCTAAACTCTGGGATATAAAAACAAAAGAAAATAGACTTTCATTCTCATTACTCACTGTCACTGAAGCGAATCATTTGAATCTACACCACCGGAACGTAATATGTCACTTAGGTATACATACGGTCATAAACTCTCAAATACAAAATAAACCATGGTAACCATCGAATAGCAAAGTAGCGAAAGCGAAACATGAATTACCTAGTATTCATTTCCATTTACCCACTGCATGAAATTTATACTACTATACGATAGCACAGAGATATTTTGTAATCATCAAATGCTATGTTTCTATTCGTGAAACTGAGCGTGATCTGCGTCCCTAGAGTATACCATAAAGTAGCTTCCGCTATTTAATAATACGTTGTTCCCAATACAAAACACAGTACAGAACCGTAGTACGCAAACAAGCATTCTGCCAAACCACGCTACCTACGCCCTCTTACTAGTATTTTATTATACTTATTAGAATACTAGGAAGAGGACGTGGGCTGTGAGCTGGAGAATGCATGCGTTTTTCGTATCCTCACAAGACCCTTATAATTTCTTTAAGGACTTACTCAATTACGAACTCAAGGTCCGCATGTTCCAAAGAAACACATGTACCAAATTTGGTGTCAATCGATCCATATGCCTTCGAAAGTTATCATTTGAATAGACACCCAGTGAAAGAAACAGACAGACAAGACATATGCAGTGAAAGCCAGAGTGATTCAGTGAAGAAGAAAAAATAGTTTCTGCCACTAATTAACAGGAATAGTAAAATGTTGCATCTAATTGTAAAACAGAGTAGCTTCTGCCTCAAGAATAAAGCATAAAGTAGCTTCCTCTACTTAATAATGTTTTACATGTTTCCATCGAGACACATGCCGATATATGCATAATATACCAAGGATTTAAGATTTATCTTTTTGGTCTCACTACCATATACCACTACTACAGCCACAGCCCGTATACTGTGCTGTGTCCCCTGGCCTATACATCTCTGCCGAATATTGACTTTGTGTTTCGAGGCTGAGATATTGATATTACTACATCTCGACTCAAGAGTAAAGTATACACTACGAAACTCACTCATTGAGTTTGAATAAACTTCTCCCTCTTTGCATACACCCTTTTTCACTCACATAATTAAATCACTCTTCTCTAAAAGGAACATATCATGACAAAATGTACTACTACTTCCTATACATATACATACAAGTACAAGTAATAATATCACGAAGAGTAAGTAAGTAAGTAAGTAACAAAGGCACGAAAATGGATTTAATTCCTAAACCTTGGCTTTCAAAGCAAGCAAAGCAGTAATTCAACACAGTATTCAAAAAGTCTCAAGAGTTTCAACTTCAAGTCGAGCTAGCTGGTGAAGAATGTTTTCTATCTACATGTAGAAATCACTCCACCAGACTCGACTCCACGGGACTCTTCCTATTCCAACTAGGGATTGGCCTGACGTGACACGGAAACGAAACAGTATACAACAACGACTACAAAGATTGCTAATCTGTTCTTTCATGAAATTTGATAATGTTGAGAATAGGGAGGATATATTCTGTAATATAGAAGAACACAAGGGTACAAAAACATATCGTAAACCAAAAAAGAATGAAATGCACCTGTCCGTCATGCCCTGCCATATCATCATCTTGATGTTCATTAGATCTTGCTTTTACGGAGTCTTCTACTCTCCTCTTGTAGTCCTATATATACCAAATATACCAAAAACACCAAAGCAAAACCAAGACCGCCGACCTGTCTGTATGTATCACATCTTTTCTCTCTGCTCCACTGCACTCAACTCAGCAGTGTTGGCTTATCCTCATACTAAATTCATTTGCTCTGCTTTACTTCAGTTTACTTTCCTCTACTCCTACAGCTTAGTACCTATAGTAGCATTATCTATCTATCTATCCATCTACAAACTTAGTTGAATTTTGAGTACAACTATATGGGTAGTTGAATGTTTTCCATGTACGTATAGTATGGTGATGGTAAAGGATGCGGGTTCGGGACGCAAAATTCACTTAGGTTAAACAAGATTTGTGGGGCAGAGAGAGAGAGAGAGAAAGGAGCATAGTGGAGAAGAAACAGAGAGCTACTTAGACGACGAGAAGGAGAGGAGAATAGTGCAGATCTCCATGCATAATATTTCCCAGCACATATGTATGTATACAAACACAAGAGACAGACTCCATTGCATTGCATTGCCGAATAGAGAAGCGAAGCGACCGACACAAAACACAAAATACGGACGGACGGAGAGAGTGTAGAGGCAGATAACATAGGTAGGTTATTGGTGAAAGAGAGAGAGAGAGAGAGAGAGGATAGGGACGTGACGAGATGGGATATGGAGAATGGAGCGAAAAGATTTATGAGAGCAGTAGAACTGAAAGACTGGAGAAAAACTCCTTTGGAGTACTGGAGACTAGAGAGGGTGACCTGGGTTGGGTTGGGCTAGCGTGGCTTTGCCTTGGGTTGGGTTGCGTTGTGAAGTGAAGTGAAGTAGCGACTTCACTTGACTACGACTACGTGTTGGTCTGAAGTGGTCTGGTTGGGATGGGCTGCTGGTGAGATGCTGGCAGTCAAAAAGACAAAATCGAATAGAGCATCAACTCACCTCCTATATATATGCATACATATATATGTATATAGGTATATATATATATAGGTAGGTATATATATTTATACATATTTATAGAAGCCACCTTCCACTAGCATAGTATAAACCTAACCATATCATACATATCCTTGCTTGTCTAAGCTATGACTATGGAGTAAATGTAAAGGTAATATTGGAGAAGATGTGAGAGAATTTGGTCGTCTCCTTTCCTCTCTCTCTCTCTCTATTATCCGAGTCTCTTCTCTCTGTTTTGATCAAAGGAGCACAGAGCGTTGTTAGTGTTGACAAAAGAGCAGAGGAGCACAAGTTCAATGTGGATGCAAATCCGAAAGAATAACTACTTCAAAAGATGTTTCATCCAGATTAAAACTCCTTTTTCTCCATGTCTCCATTTCTAGGACCTTTGCTACTGCTGAGAATGAATACATACATACAACATACACACACATACATACACACATATACATACATACCCTCACCCTCTCCTCTTGGCTCTGCTCTGTGCTCCAGTTACTCAGCCTTCTGCTTTTGGCTTTTACCTCTGTGTTTCTCTCTCTCTCTCTCTCCTTTTCTTCTCCCCTACCCTGTTTGTGTATAGTGGAAGTGGAGTGTGTTCTGCAATATACCTTATCTTCTTCGTATATTATATAGGTACGTATTAGTATTAGTATTATTATTATTATTTGGGCCAAATTCACTTCCTCATTAAGTGAGCCAAACCAGAGCAAGAGTAAACTCCATTTCTACTGATCCCATTTCCGATCTTTTCACCCTGTCTGAGTCTTTCCTGTCCACGTCCTTCACTCCTTATCCCGGATGTCACAGCATAGCACATCACATAACATTCACATTCATACCCTTTCTCAATTTGGAAATTCTCTATTAAACCTTAACGTTATGCATATGCACACTGTCAACCTCTTCGCTTTTAATTTCTTTTCTTTAGACTCACCGTGACAATTACAGAATTAAAGCTGTCGTCTAAATTCACTCCAAATGTGTTTCAACGTAAGTACATTATATTATATGCTAGGTATGCTATTTTAAATTGAAAAGAATCGTAAACATTAATAAAAAGGAAATGGCTATGTCACCCCATTGTGACGGCGTGAATATATTATTGTAATTTAGGAAATTGTGTTGTCTCGGGTTTTATTTTGTCTTCTTGACTTTTCCAATGTTCATTGTATTTACTGATTTAGCAATTCTCCTTGTTAACTTATTCTGTTTTATTATGCTGAACAACACAGCTTTAATAATGTGATCAATTCTATCTGACTGAACTATGTTCTTTCATTCTATTGATCAGTTACGTACATTTCGTAATTTTGATGGACCTGCTGATGTTTGTTTACTTTTAATAAAATTCAATTTTTGTTCCTCAAACATTAATTCTAAAACTTATTGAAAAGTCTACTGTCATTGTCACATCTGCATAAAACCAAGCAGCAACAGCAGCAGGAAAAAATAGCTTCACTCACATTAAACACGGCAAGACAAACTGACAACTTATTGTATGTTCCCCTTTAAAAGTAAGACGTCACTTGCCTGAAGTACTCGCTCGCAGGTGAGGTGGCATTGGGTGGCCTCCGAACAGTCCTGTTCGTAGTATTCGCTAAGACGGGTGGAGGAATGAAACAATCCTTAGTGTTCCATGTGTTGTTGCAGGTGGTCCATGGAAGGGGAGATGAGAAAGAATTCACCGTGTAGTGCAGTGACCAACCCATGATTGTATTGTAATAAAATGACACAAAGTATGACACGCAAACGGCACAGTAACCAATCCCTGGAAATAAAAACCAAAATACCAACGCAATAAATACATTGTCATCACATCACATCACAACTATAATGTCATCACGTTACTTGATCCCGGACGTTCCTTCATTTATACATCCATACTTTATATATTCCAAAAAATGTTCCCGGCTTATCGCAAAACTTTTCTGCCCAGCCTACATTCGAGACCCGATCTGTTTTCAAAATATCAATTTTTTGAAGCAATGTAGTTCCTTTTATTCCCTTCAGAGATGCAACCTGCTAGTATAAGGTTCAATAGACCTGTTTCTGAGACCAGCCTTCTTTGGAGACCTGCTTACATTGGAGACATCAGCAGTTGGTCTCAGGCCTGCGCAGGTGGCTTCTGACCTAGTTATGGTCAGGCAGTCACCCCACCAAATACATT
>JAAXYV010000349.1:0-12928 GCA_036851875.1 Novacerus sp. FZ-2019
ATAATCTGCATAGATCCGACAAGAAATTTTTCCCAGCATATCTACCTATATACGGGTACTTATGCGTCAGTATGTATATACGGCATGATAGACATCGTGACTCGTAACACAGAGGAAAGATGAATAAGGAGCCGAGGGCAAACGGATTTTTTCTTTTTACCAGTATATATATTTTTCCTCTATAAAGCAGAGCTGGCGAGTGTATTTATTTACCTGTTACATTTTGAGTTATTTAGTTGTTAGTTTAGTGAGCAGCAGCAAGGAGCAGCAAAGCTGAAAGGGTATAGGCTAAAGCAAATGCAAGCAAAGTACATTTCCCCCATTTCCCTTTATTTCATTCCTGCTCAGCAGTGGGATTACAATTTGGTTATAATTTTATTTACCTTACTTTACTATTGCGGAAACCCTTACAGAGCCATTTGTACTGTTTATATACTGTACACTGCAAGCAGTGCATATTCTTTATTCCTTGGTTCAGTTGGTTGATCATTGGGAGTTTTTATTCTTATTGTTTATTTTGTGGCTTCGTATTATTTTTATTGTTTCTCTTTATGAAAAAATTGCGAGAAAAACTGCAAGCGCGCTTTTACCCAAATTACCTTTTTGAGCAAGGGTTTAGAAAGTGAAGAAGTTAAAGTTCTGCTAACCCATTCACGCTAGACACAGTGCTGACACGACCTGAAATATCCCAAGTATGCATCCTGCATTGGGATGGTCCCTGCCTGGTCTGCCTCACTCACATAGGTATATACGTGTAGGTATAAGTACACTCACCCCAGCAGACCCCAACCTGACTCCCAAGTCTTATTTGCTACCCTGATAGTACACATTATAGGTCAGAGATGTACGTGCATCCTTTTTCCAGCTCCGCTCATCTAAGACTAACATGTCGTACCCTCCTTGATTACAAATTTGTTTTTTATAGGTTTTAGTTTATCGCCTTGGGAATACTTGAGTCCTAACCTCCACCAAATACTATTATTATACTTGTATATCTGTAGTACTGATACTGTTACTGTTCTAAAATGTCTGCTTGGTTCATTCCTGTGATCGTGTCCCATTTGCCTCGCCTTCTACTCTCATACCTTCTGATACTTTCTCCCTAGTGTCCTTAGTGTCCAGCCAAATATATTGAAATTAAATGTGTACTGAGTTTGTTGCACAGTTTGTTGTCTTTCTCTGTCTGCCTCTCGCCTTCTTCCAGGCCCTACGATTTTTGTGTACACGTCGTTCGTTCGTGTTCGTATGTATGGTTTGTACACACCGGGGCTCCCTTTTTTGCGTACAAATTTTCTTGTTGTCCTGTCGTGATGATGATGATTACCATATAGTCTCCCCTTTCCCTTGTTCTCCACTCTAGGCAATTCTTGTTCTTGTACACCCTCTTGACTAGTGAACTCAATCCAATAAACTCCGATGCGGCAGTTGAATGGACGCTTTGGGATTTTTGCTCAGACGGTTGTGGCGATTTTTGGATAAAGTTGTGTCATTCGTTCGTACGTTCGTGTGCTTGAATTGAGAGAAGAGCAAACCACAATCGATTCTAGAGACTATAGATGAGATGAGGACAATGAATATGGCTTGGTCATTGACCATTCATTGGCAATGGCTGTACGTATTTTGCAAGCAAGCAGTGTGTGAGATGCCAACCCAACCCGACTATCCAAAACACCATGCAAACCAAATAATATGTAACCTGAACAGCCACATCCAGCAATTTTTGTAACTGCTAGCAAAGCCAGCTCTCTATGTATTTGTTATCACTATTATCATTATTATTATTACGTATTTGTACATGAATGAACATTGGATGTGTGTATGTGTATCGTGTGTAACTCGCATTTGACAGAAACAAGTTTTTTACAAAATGTCGAAACTTTTTTGCATGTACCTATAAAATGTGTAAAAAGGACGAGAAGAATCAGCTCCTAATCACTACAATTTGGTTGCGAATGGTGAGTTTTTTTCACCCTTCCAATTGTCTAAGAACAGTCACAAAAATTACCTCTTAATCTTCGATCTACTTCAAACCGTAGTTTTATACAACCACTGAAAATTTTTTTAACGAACGAAACTGTTCCTCTATATCGAATGCCGTTCCTCAGATCTATACCTCTATCCCGATCGTACCCACAACCAATTTTGCACTTTTTGGTTGCCGTTACATTTCTTAACAATTTTGCTGTAGAAGTAGCAGTCATACTATTATTATTTATTATTATTATAATTATTCGCAACAAAATATATATTTACAGTATATTGATATACTCTATAATACCTATCTATCTTTCTATATAAGTTCATATTGAATGAATGCTTCAGAAATATTTTTGGAAGCTGTATTGTATACATTTCTCTCTCTCTTACTTTCACTTTCTCTCTCTCTCTCTCACTCTCTTTCTATCTCTATCTATCTTAGTCTGTCTCTCAATACTACTCTTATGCACAGACACACTGCAAACACAGACACTCGAATACTTGACTATATACTACTTATGCCATACAAAAACGAAATTACTTTCCTAACGTCAAGTCCAAGGCAAACCCACTTTCTCCCTTAGCACCAGATGTGTATTTATTTATCCTTCTTCCTCAACTTCCTTTTTGTGTTCTTTCCAATTTCTATTTCAGCCTCAGTTCAGAACTACTTTATTCCCATCACCAACCAACCAATCCACCGAGTCAGCCAGCCGCCCTCTTGAATTTTATTATCTTTATTTTCGCATATCCAACTTCTCGACCCAAATTCCATTCTCTCCAAAACATTCTACTATTTCACTTTATTTCCATTCTTTCTTTTCCTTCTTAAATGTACCTTCTCTAGGCTTCTTTCCTACCTTGGTTTTCATTCTTACTCCCTTTATCTTTTCAAACATTTTACATATGCATTCTTCTCAATACTGTAACTGAAATCGAATCCCACCTAAATCTTTACTATTTAGTAATATCCTTCATTCCTTTTGTCTATATTTTCTCCTGTTCTATGCCCTACTAAGCTTTACAGACGAGAAATACAATCCTCCGGACTTTTGTTCTACATTCCTGCATGTGAACCTTCATCACACCGTCTCCCAACAAAGAAAAGTATAATACCTCATATCTATAATGAAGCTATGCGCAGGGTGCTTTGGTCTTGGGTATGTAATGTAATTTCTGCCTTGAGTTAATGGCCTTGAGGGCAATGGGAAATGAGCTATGGCTTTGTATTGTGCTAATCATGCTTGAATTCAGTGCTTTCAGTCTGCATCACAGTCAGAATTTATTTCACTATACATTACTATATCGACTGAAACGAATAACAACAAGGAGGTTTGCCTATTTATAGAACTCTAACGTATCAGATTCCCTTATAAATTGCCTTTACTTTCTCAACAACTAGCTATTTTGCGCAAGACTTCAAAGTTTTCAAACATGTAGGAGAACTAAAAGAACATCAAATGATTTGTTTCAATATCACAATAATACGTAGCATTTGTATCTGCTATGTAATTGTAGATCCAAATATTTCATTGTAGTTCTGTTTGGGCCAACGAAACGCATTAACGAGGTTCAATGTGTCATTCATTGTTAACCTGAAGAATTTTGTGCGTTTTATTCAACTGATTCATTATTTGCATTGACACATACATTTTCATCCTTTATTATATTCTCCCCTTCGCCGGTGCCAGATGCAGATAATTAATTTTGTTTTCATGCATAGACCCAATAGTGAATACTGAGGAATACAATTAAATTTGCACCACTTTGTTCAAATTTAATTCCTAGCAGTATGAAGTACGCTGTAGTGAAGTAAAGCAGTATAGTGACTATTGTTATGCCTACCACTTTTGAAATTTTAGATTTTCTTCGTTACGGATCACCTAGTTCCAGCGACAGGAATCTATCTGTGTAATCATATTGGGAAGTATGTCATAATGTCCATTCGGCCGGTCTGCTGTTACCTGTGTTTTCTAATGTCAGAAGTTATAAACAATAAGTACCATAACAACCAAAAGTGTTCTCAGGAAAATAGAATACTTTGGTTGTCACTGTAATCAAAAAAAGTTCTCATGAAAATAAAACTACATCGGTTGCCATGGTAATAAAAAAGTGGTTTTAAGGGAAATAAAGAAAGATCGATTTCTATGATAACCAAAAATTGGTTGTCATGATAAAAAAATTGTTGCCATGGTAATCAAAATGTGGTTTTCATGAAAATATAAAACATTGGTTGCCATGAGAATCAAAAGTAGTTTTGTCATGATACACCTGTTGTTATTTAGGTGATGTTGACTTCGGACAAGTAATTTGACAGTTTCTGTGTTTGATCTAATGACTCCATCTATATATGATCGACATGCCTCTTGACCCTACTAGACGATCTACTAAATTTGGTGGAAATCTATTCACTCAATACAAAGTTACTCTGAAATCCGATAAATCCTATTAAAAGACTATATAACTTTGTCATTGAATTTAAAATTTAACCTGCTGACACGGTTCTCGAATTTAACATTTCTGCTGAACCAACTAGAGAATGTACCAAATTTGGTGCAAATAGGTTCACGCAATTGAAATAACGCAAAGCGCTTCCTCAAGATTTAAGCGACTTTTTTACGGAACCAAACCGCGCGTTCAGATTTTATATTTTAACGTTTTTAAATTTAAGACGGGTAACAAATAATCTGTTGCTTGAATAGGTGTAACTATTAAAATTCTATTAAATCTTATTAAAACACAAAAACTTTGATCTTGACTTTTGACCTTTAAAATTTGATCTGCCGACTTTATTTCCAACCTAACATTTCTACTGACCCAACTAGAAAATGCACCAAATTTAGTGGAAATCGAAAAAGTAAAGAGCTTCCTCAAGATATTGGAAACCTTTAAATGGATCAAAGAGCTCGGTCAGATTTACTTGATTTACCGGTTCAATGTTTCATCCAGTTTAACTGTGCACAAACAGACAGACAAACAGGGTGATCCAATACCCCTCTTCTATTAAAATTAGGACGAGCTAATAACGGCGACTGGTTTTTACAAGAATATAAATATGGTGTTAAGCTAACCTATATGACAAGCGGCATATTATTCTACAACTATTTTTCTCCTGTTTTAGACAAGCCTAGACGGTAGCGGTCAAAATTTGTAACTTTTCAAAAATTTCAAAGCTTATGAAGTTTCATCGTTCCAGTTCCCTTTGTTTTCCCACAGTTTGTAGACACTGCTATTATAAATATTGCACAACATCTTGCAAGCCACGCTATTTATGATTATTTCAATGTCTGCGCTAGACGTACAAAGAGAAGTAAAACTGATCAAAAGATGTACAAAATATTCCTTGAGAACTTACAAAAAGTTTTGACACGAAGTTTATTCTAACATTTTGGCCAACGGCATCCATAAATATTGTATACATGTAAGAAAGAATTCCCAAAAAATATTTCAAAGTTGGCCTCCAGCAGGGGTGGAAATTCTTGCATTAAACTTTTCTGCTGGTATCCGAACTAAAATTTTTCAAATGGTTTAAATAAAATTTTACCACTGACATCTATTTCTTCTCGACCTAGGATAAAACGATAAGACTGTTCAATTGTCCAACCATCGGTAAGGTATTTTACAAACATTCTATTTCGCACAGTTATCTTTTGATTGTTTACGGAAGTGACGTAATGTCCCTTTAATGTAATGTATTGCGTAAACTCAGTGTCTATCAATGGGATAGCATATTTTGTGAATTATTGAATCACTTTTCAACAGTGGTATTATGCTGCGGAATGCTATATCAGTAGTTTATCACTTTTGGTGTAACCATCGACGTTTGGACCGAAACTTAAATGTGTGAAATATTCACGTAAACTGCAAGTACAGCTCCTGCAGACGCTGTCTCTATTTCTAGAAAGTTGCTAGTTGTATCTAGAAGGTATTTAGTTGCTTGCAAACTAAACTTACTCCGTGACTGATCCTACCTCAAGCAAGTGTATGAAACGTATTTTTTAGAGCTTTCACTCTGCTTTAATTAATCCGGCAGAAAATCTGAAAACTTGCTTGCTCAGTGTTCCGCCGACTACATACTGAGTATTAAAAACTACTCTTTATTCTACATTACGACTAAACACACACTGTTTAGGTTTAATAATTTTGTTGCATCAATTGCATGAAATATGTGAAATATTTTGATGATACAGTGAACCTTGAGTTACCGTTTGCTCTAAATACATTTCTCAATATTACCAAGATATGTTTTAAGAATGAGCATAGTACACACATTTTTAGAATTACTTGGAGCATTGATATTGATATTGAATATTTTATATAGATATTGAATGCTCTAGTTCATATATTTGTAGATTATGGATATTCGACTACCGTTATTCCAAATGAAGGTAGCATGTTTTAAAATTTCATCTATACGGCATCCCAATCAATAGAATATAATAGTGTAGAGAAAAATGTCAAAAGAACGGCATGCTTACCTCAATGTGTTTTTATTTTTTTTACCGGAAACTTTTTAATGTTCTAGGATTAAAATAGGCTACATTCCAGTCAACGTACGAGTCTCTGCATGAATTTCTTTTACAGAAAGTAAGAATAACTGACTATAAGATGCAAGGCCATAGCTGCAATGTGAATAAAGTACTGAAATTCATTGTATTTCACAGTGTAAGTGTAGAGTGTAGTACAGTTGAGCTAATGAGTCAGTGAAATCTGAATAGGTGCAGTGTAGATGTGGTTGAATGAAATGTCTATATATAGCATTACTGGATTATGCTACGAGAGTGTAACGACTGCGTAGTACTTAGAGCTTCTGAATATACGTGTAGATAGAAAAAAATCACGCTCCAATATAACATACAGAACAATACGTGTCCCCATAACGTACATACTGTCAGTTGCATGCCATCATAAAATAAAGATTAAATTTTACACTTAGAATTCCTCTCCGTGGACCTGGGGCTTTGCAAAATGCATTATTTACTTTCTTCGAAAGAATATCATGCAGCCATCTTCACGCCTATAACAATATGTTTGTGTGCATCACGAACTATTGTAATTGCAACACCATAGTTAAAAAACATATACATTTGACTCAATCGAATAGTAGAAATTTCTTTCTAGATAAATACCATGTATATTCATTCAACACCCCTTACTTACTGTACTGTACTGTACATGCATTGAAAACATATTCTTTCCAAAATACCTAACTCAAGAAAATCTCTGTTAAAAAGGGACCGTTCCCAAAGTTTTCATGCTATGAAAGGTGCAGCAGTGCACCCCATTGTATGTAATATAATTTATAATATAATTTAAACCAAGTCAAAGTTATAAATTTCTGCAAAGCTTTGTTCAAATATAATTTATCTCACTTTAGTTTAATGTACAGGCAAACTTAAATCTTTACTTCTTTCTTCCAAGCTTTGCTTATCTTGCTTATGAGTTTCAGTTTTTGGCTCGCTTCATTGTCTCCATTTATATTTTAAGCCAGTATGTATTGTAATGCAAAGGCAGCAGAGATAGGCAGCACAAGTCAAAAATGCCATGCAATGACATGATAAGCAATTCGTTATTCCTTTTAAACATTTGATGATTAAATATAAGCTTTTCTACAAGCAGTAAGACAAACACAATGTGGTCCTTAATAGTAATGCTATTACTGTTTCTGGGATTTCCTTGACCAACAAGAGTAATATTATAGGGTGAAAGCAGGTGGTATGATGACAAGTGTAGTATTTGAGAAGATATAGCGTTTGTTACCTGTAACTGTTGATGGGTCAAGCGTGTCCTCGAAACCTCAACTGAACTGAAGACATATAAAGTAATGAGTAGAGTGTGTAATGAATGAGTAGAGGAAGGAGAAGAAACAAATGCTAAAAACTCATACAAATCCCGGAGGACAGGTGTTTCAGCGAGCGAGGGAGCGAGAGAAATGGATACGCACGCCACATTGTATGATGCGATGAAAATACTTGCGGTTGGGAGCAAAGCAGTATTTCACTCTCACGCTCACACACACAGTTCGAGCTCGGTCCATTGCATTTTGCATTGCATTTAAGCGCCTTGTCGTGCCTTGTATTGCACTACGGACAAGCAATGCATTACTCTGCCTGGTCTTGTGTTGCCTAGACTCGCCTCTGTCAAACCTTTCCTCTCAAACCTAAATCGAGACTTTCACTCCACTTCCATATTCTACTTGGCACATGTGCATTAGCGTGAATCGAACGAACGTAACTTAGTCTTTGCCTTGCTGAAATGAAAGAGTGGAAGAGCAGGCGGAGATGGAAAATCGTTGGAACGGAGAGAGATTTAGGGAAAGTTGTGCTTTCACTATTGTGGGTGTTGGTTGAAAAAGCACTGGAGTGTCATCTGTGCTTTCACCACGGAATTTCAGACTCTCGCTAACTCATTGCTGCCAAGTAGATCCTAAGATGAACCCTAGATTTCACCCCTGACTCGATTCCACTCAAAGTTCTTCATATGAATGCTTTTCTCTATGGGAACTAACGGTCTCTTCTGGTCGGTTCAGGAATGGAATGACGTCAATCTCAGATGGAACACAAGTGAGTACGGGAACATTACCGACCTCCGCATCCCACCACATCGAATTTGGAAGCCTGATGTTTTAATGTACAATAGGTCAGCAGAAGCTTGCTAATCAAATCAATGAGCTTTTATTTCATTTCATTTACACTCATTTATATTAGATATATCTACTAGACTTCCCTTGCCAAACACATACTTGTATATATGCATACACATATATATATATATACATTGTAGTTCTTCTAAATTAGTCCTCACCTTTGCTTTATCAGAGCACACACACTCTACTTACTGCCATTGAGTGTAAATTTGAGCTGCTCTTTAGACTAGACAAACCAGTGCTACTGATAAAGAATACTATGTTGACGAATTATTTAAATTTTAATTAATGTTCATGTGTGCAATTACAGTGCCGACGAAGGGTTTGATGGAACGTATCCTACTAATGTTGTGGTGCGAAATAATGGCAGTTGCTCTTACATCCCTCCAGGAATATTTAAGAGCACGTGTAAGATTGACATCACGTGGTTCCCATTTGATGAGCAAAAATGCGAAATGAAATTTGGTAGTTGGACTTACGATGGTTTCCAGGCAAGCCCTCATTATTAATCTATGCACTGCTTCCTACTTTGCTTTCATTAATATGTAGTTTAATTCTAGTTACATGTGAGCTACTACTACTGTAGATTTTAAATTGTCACACCTGAACCCATAACATTGGATGCATTGAGCAGCTGTAGATAAAGTGAAATAGAGGCCATATGAGACTAGTTTAAATAAAAAATGAGTTTGAGTCTGCTCAAATTGATTGGTTAGGTGAACTGTATTGATAGGATTAAATAATTTAGTTTACCATTTGTAATAAGCATTGTTAGTAGTAATTTTGAGTAGAGAGAGTAGCAGGAAATCTAAAGTCTGTCATGTATTAAATTTTAGCTGGATTTACAACTGCAATCAGATGAAGGTGGAGATATAAGCAGTTTCATAAAGAATGGCGAATGGGAACTAAAAGGTATGAGACGACTTAGAAACCAGTATTGTTATTGAATTAATCGTTTTGCATACTTCACCTAAACTTGACTGATGACTGAAGGATAATAATGCCATTGCTAATGATGATACCATCTCCATGCTAATAAAATAGCATACTTTAAAACAAATCAACCGTTTAAACCGACTACATTGTATAAGAATCCGGTCTGAAAAGAAAGTCTGATCTGTGTAAATTAAAATGAATTTGGTGGTAGTGGCAAGTCAAAGTCACTACCAGTTATACTTATATGTCGTAGCAAATGGCGGAAAAAGTTGGGTTCAGGATGAGAACAGCGAGCACAGGAAGGCCAGGAAAGCAACAACACGGTTGTGATGTGATGTGATGCACTTTCATTTGAACATCGGGTGTAAGTTTGTGTTGAGTTGAGTTGAGCGAGCGAGGTAGCTGGCTCGGCTCGTGGCTGAGGCTGAGAGACCGAAGCCAAACCTATGTGCTAGGCCATACCTATATACCATGCCAAAGCGAGGCGTGTTTGGCCTACTTTTACTTCCAGCCACTTCCATTTCACCCGCCTGGTAGTGTCCGCTTCCGTTTCTCTGTCTCGTTGCGAAAATCCTTCAAACTTACTTCTCTGCAACAGCAATGCAAGAGGCAACCATATATGTAGCCATAGTTCTCTGTCCTATCCTGTTCTGTTTCTACCTTCAAGAAACTTATCCCATTCCATACCACCACACTTAGTAAGCCATACCAAAATGTACTACTCCTTACCGAACCATATCATGACGTAGCGGGCTCTAGTCTACAGTACCCACTCGCACTCTTTCTTCCCCTGGCCGAATTTCGTCGAGAAACCCGGGTCGGGTGGGATGATGATGATGCTATGCGAATTTCTCGAGACTCGAGTCAGTCTGATCGATTTTCTCATTGGGATAGAATCAGTTCATTGTACGGAATCAGAGGGGTGTTCGTTCGACCCATACGTGCTTCTCTCTCTCTGTCTCTTCTCTCTCTCTCTCTCTCTCTACTCTGCTGATACTTTTACTTTAATACTTTCCCTTCCCTCTTTTTACTCTTTACATTTACTCAGTACTCCATCCATGCCATACTTATACTTCTTTCTATCTTTAAATAGATTTATCCACACCAACAACTCATCTCATTGTTCTCTATTTCCATACTCCTGCCTCTTTCACTACCCGGTCTTTTTACAACATCTTGCGTACTTTATTTCAATATGAATTTTACTTCTTGTGATTTCACTTCACAACTTCCATTCTTCTTACAACCAACTACTTACATATATTTATAATAAATTTTTCTAAAATTTTCCAACTCCTCTACATAGTCATCTAATAATGTCAAGCAATGAATTTATAGCGTTCATCACACAACATACTTTATGATAATATTTACTGAGATGATTGATATGATAGATACATTTCAATATTTGGTTTATTTTTGAAGTTTGTACTTTACATTTTTACTCCTGTACTGAGATTTTGTGCCTCACTATTTTTACCCTGTGCTTAGTTTTATTATTTTCCTTTTACTGTTTTTGAAAGTACTGTTTGACAAGCAAATATTTTTCCCTTGATCTAAACCTCATAGAATAATGAGGTGCTCCTTTTTCCGCACTTGTACTGAATTGTCGGTTGTGCGATTTGGTAGAGAAAGTATGACAAGTTTTTGCAACTTTTAGTTAAGCCAATTTTAACCTAAAAACACTACTCAAATAATGAGAGATTTTCAGCTACAAATTTTTCTGCTACTAACGCGGATCAGACTTTTTCCCGCCATTTTGGTTATGGTTTTTTGGTACTGAATTGAATGAAATGACTCGTTTGCCTTTGTACCATAATAATTCCTACATCTTTATGTGTGTACTTTCTTGTACCTATGATTTATTCTTAAACCATGTTTTGTGACTGTTATGAAGAACAATTTTGATGAGACGACTCATCTCAAATGACTCGTAACAATATTTTGAATTTTGGAACCACCTTTTTGGGTTTTGTTTCTATTTTTGTAGGCGTTCCGGGAAAACGAAATGCAATTTTCTACGCGTGCTGTCCAGAGCCTTTTGTGGATATAACATTTGTGATTAACATACAAAGGCGTACGCTATACTATTTCTTCAATTTAATCGTTCCTTGCGTCTTAATCGCCTCTATGGCCGTGCTTGGGTTTACACTGCCTCCCGATTCAGGAGAAAAATTATCTTTAGGTAAAATCAATCTCTCCATCTTTTTGTATGCATCCTCTCTCATTTGGTTACTAAGTATAAATACTTGTGATTTTTTACGACGATCCATCAATTTTGTCGCACATCCTGGAAGCAACATATTAAATTTTTGCGAAAGTAAAAATAATATCAAAACCTCACACGTTCCTTTTCTTTCATTGATCTCCCATCGCAGACTCAATCCTTACTATTAACACACAAGAGATTCTTATTCTTCTCTCTTCAAACCCTCGTCCAAATAATTAGATCCTTGTGCGTGATTTGGTTGAATGAACGGATTTTTTGTAATATTGTTGCCTGTCGTGTCAAAATTTTGAGCTGTAATATTTTTGTGTGAGGTATGCGTGTTTTTGAATGCAAAATCGAATCAGGACCTCTCTATATTTCAATTCTCGTGTCATTCATTCATAGACTAACTTCCTAGATTTGTGACAGGTCAGTAAACCTATCGTCCGTCAGGCCTAGCTTAGCTAAAATTGTAACTGCGCCAGTCCTCATCAAGGTGTGGGTTTCTAGCACATAAACTAACGTGTACATTCATGTACACCAAGTCGGTCAAACAAACTGAAACAAAGAAAATTTGAATTCAGGTACAAACTGGTTCTATTAGCCAACTTCTTCAACTAATGTTACGACCTACAATACATACAACCCCTAAATAATTGATACAAACAGATTAAGGATTTAGCTTTTAATGACATTGTGTACACATACATTTAAATTCACTAGATGTTTAAGTCAGATCTGATCTGTTCTGGCATCTTTTTCATTTTTGTCATATCATAATACTCTTCCTTTACGCATATCACTAGTGTAAATTTGGTAGTTCAAGGATGGCAAATGAAACAGTAAAAAATATTTAGATGTAGCTGCTGTGATTAAAACCAACTACTTACAGCGGATATTGATAGCAAAATGTATTGTTTTGCTATGATTAGTCACAGTAGTAGAAAAAGTGTAATGAAAGCCGGTAATAATTTTATACCTATAAGGTCCATAAAATTATATTTTGTTTTCAAGGTATTTCGGGTTTTTATATTAGTAACAGTGAATTAAGAATTATAGTGATAATCACAATAATGACAATGACAATAATTGAAATGCTAATAGTTATAAATATGGCTGTAATAAAACCAACAATAATATTATAATGAAAATTATAATAA
>JAAXYV010000350.1:0-12921 GCA_036851875.1 Novacerus sp. FZ-2019
AACTTCATATGCAATCAGTACAGTCAAGGTTAACCGTCCGAAACGAAACCTTGTGATCAGCTCGACTCGACTGAAGGTTTAATTCTATAGATTTATTGTTTCATCCCGTACAAGTGTTTGTGTTCAATTGACTGATAACTGCACAATTTGTAATGTTTTTGTAACTTTATTTCAAATCAGGATCACTTGGGGATAACTGTCAACTGCCGGCACCAGAAGGAATCCACATTTTCAGTATTCTACAACGAGAAATATTCAATACCTAAATTTTATTTTCAGTATTATTAAAATTAAGTTTGAAAATAAGTAGTTTATTTTTGAAGTACCAAAATGGCTAAAAAACCGAATTCAGAAACAACGGCAGGACAACAGGTGCCCCAACAGTCCTTATTGAAAAGCATACTGAGTACAGAGCCAGCTATGGTTATTCATATGATGGCTGCAATACTTGTGTTCGTGTGTATCCAAGATTTACTTCTTGAGAAAGCTTGCAGGGTTAATTTGGGGTACTCAGATGAAGTTTGTGATGCTTTGCAAAAAAGGTAATTTTGTATATACTAGTATTCATCATAAGTTCTTACCCGATGTAGAATTTGAAATAATTGTTTGATTCAAGACAATATCAATTCATAGTTTATTGTATACATTTTGTGATTTTCTAGACAGACTGAAAATTATGGGAAGGAGGAACAAGAAGTACAAAAGCTCATAGGAAAAGCCATGATGTACAGAACAGTCCTAGAAAATGCGTTTCCAATAGTATTAGTATTCCTCATTGGAGCATGGAGTGACAAATACGGACGCAAACTGCCAATGCTGTTTGTTGTGACAGCTTTCATCATTCAAAATATTGGTCTCATCCTTTGCGTCTACTTCAAATCCTATTTCGGGGCTTGGTCTGTGACAATTATCTCTTCCGTAATTCCAGCTTTATCTGGAAATCAAACTTGCTTTATGATGTCGATCTTCTCTTATATATCGGATATTACACCTGTTGAAAAAAGAACAACACGAACGGGAATAGCCCACTCGTTTATTTTCCTTGGAATCACTTTGGGCCTTGCAGCTGGTGGAATACTATTAAAATCTTCCCTAGGATTCATCAATATCTTTTGGATTGCAATTCTACTAGAAGTTTATGCACTATTACACATTATTGTCTTGATTAAAACTGTGCGAGATGAGAAAGCTATACAGGGGAAAACGACTTCAGATATGATAAAGGATTTATTCACAACGAAACATATCAAGGATGCGGCTTCTTCAGTCTTTAAGAAGAGGAGTGGAAACACTAGAATGAAACTCATGCTACTCTTGTTATCCCACGCCTGTGTAATGTGTCCCGTGATGGGTAAGTATTTCCATTATGAAATAATATTTTATGAAATTGAAATATACAAATTGACTTACATTATATGATTTATTGGATTAACGATTGCAGGCGAGATGAATGTTATGTACCTGTTTGGACGATACCAATTTAATTGGGATGCTGGAAGCTTTGGTACATACATGACGTACAAGACTATTCTGGGCTTTTTCGGCAATTTCATCTACATGGGTCTTTTAACCCACAAACTAAAACTGTCCGATGGCAATGTCGGAGTCATTTCATGTTGCAGTTTCGCAGTTACTTCAATACTTTTTGCATTCGCTACTACAAGTTCCGTCATGTTTTTAGGTAAAACCAGTTGGAAATAATATTAAAAATTATTCTTTGAGGTATAATTTATTTTTAGCTATGGTTTTAATGACTTGATTTAATTAATTTTCTCAGGTCCAATTATAAGTATTCTGTCAGGCCCAATGATTGTGATCGCTAGAGTGACAATATCAAAAATCATTCCGAATACTGAGCTAGGAAAAGTCAACTCCTGTATGGCTAGCTTGGATTCCATAATTCCTCTTGTGGTAGGACCACTGTATACGTCAGTTTATACTTCTACTCTCACAGTTCTTCCTGGAACTTTCTTTTTGTTGTCGGCCTCTGTTATGATTCCTCCTATCCTTACACACGGGTATGATTCGCATAGATTATTTAGTATAGTGTATTATTTTAATTGAATATGATTCATCAAATATTATTTAAACCTAAACATGTCAATTTTTCCCTACCTTTTAGGTGGCTTTGGTTATCTGCAGACAAACCAGAGAAGAAGAAGGACTAAAATTTTATTTTACCAGTGAATGTTTACAGTATACTCAAGCACATTTTCACTATTCTATCTACTAATGTTATAATTATTATATCTGTAATGATTCTAAAATTGGTTACTATCATGTGGGTGGGATGATGGATGATATTTGATATTAAACAATCTATCCTGAGCAGATAAATAGTATAGAATATAAACTATTATGATGCTTCTTGCAATTACTTCTGAAGAAATCGCTTACCGAAAAATATGTGGGTTTCGTCTGGTGTCGAAATGTCTGAATTTTCATATATTTTTATGCACTTCTGAAAATCGTACTTAGTCCATACATATAGCATTATTGGCATTAGTTATGAACTATTATAAAACTGTAATAGTTCATAACTGCTCGAGAAAAGTCTAAATACAACGAATAATAATTCAATCTTCAACCTATTAGATTAATATTGAGAAAGGCTAAATCCTGCTCTGCTCCCGGTCAGATATAAATTTGTTGTAGTTTCGGCAATTTATGTGCGTGGTCAAGGGAACTTACTGATATGGGCTGGGCCTACTCTACTTAACTCCGCTTATAGTCGCTGCTTACTGTACTCACAGGCTTCCTTTTACCTACGTGGAACTGTGGAGCATGTGTCTGAGAAAATGAATCGCAAAAAACCTGAGTGAATATGAAGTCATCTGCTCTGTAGTGTTGAGTTAACAAATCATATAAATGTAGAATAAAAATTGTTTTATTCTACTATTTCAAAACATTTTGTAGTTTTTAAGTCTTTACTGTGGCACCCTGGGTTCAGTGCACGCAACAGTTGACAGAAGTCAAGTGGGCATGCCCTACATACAGTATAAGTTTGATTTTTAGATACCTGAGTGAAATCGAAAGTGACAAAATCTATTAAAAGAGTAGTTAATGGAAACTGAAAGTCAACAGTAAATTTGAAATATATACCATTCTTAATTATTTTTTGTACTTATTCATATCACTTGTTACATCAACTCATCAACAAAAAGTGTAGAGAGAGTTTTTGAAAGTGAAGAAATTGCCGACAGAACATGAAGTTCACTCGGCTAAGTCGGCTGTCCCTTCTCATTGTAACGATTGCTCTCCTAAGCAATATTTTCGTAGTCAGTTGTGGCAGAAATGAAGAAGAGGATGACTTTGCGGAATTCGATGACGATTTTGAAGAGGATGAGTCTCCAGCTTTTCAGAAAGGAAGAGAAAAATCGGTTCCTGCTGGTAAGAATTTTTTCCTGATTTCAATGTATTAAGAAAAATGTAGGATTTTAAACCTTTTACATGTTCAACTAAAGCTAAACTAAACTAAAACATGAGCATTAATTTAGTCTTAATTGATATTCAGACTCAATCGAAGTAGAAGAAGAGTTGGAGGAGTCTGACATTCCAGTTAAGGACTCTGGCGACATTGGAAAAGACACAAGGCGAGACAGTAACTTTGACGATGATGATGAAGTCGTAGTAGAGGTAATGCTCCCCTGTATCAACACCCAAAGTTCTAAACCTAATTAATTAATGAGATTGCAAAGTACTATACGGGATGAATTTCATGTGCGGCTTCGTAGTGTGTCATATTTCGCACTCATTACATACGCTAATGTTCTGTTAGTGAACTGCGAAGTTATGTTTGGTCGAGGGATTCATATACAATTACTCTCGTTATTGTCCCATAATGTAATTACCGTGTTGCGGTTATTATGGTGTAAAATTAATAATAATAATAATAATATAAATAATAGAATATTTTTTTAACTTATATTTTTCGTTGAACTCATTTGACTAAATGCTACTTCGCTTATAATGTGTGTTACCCATTTAACTAATTGAAGTTAACATTATGTAACAGAAAATTAGTTTTACAATAAAAGGAAGTTTTCATTCAACATGTATACCTATATTTATCGAAGGTACTGTAAATGTTTGAATTGAACTCATTTCTTGTGCAGGAAGATGACTTTGAAGGTATTGATGATGAGTTTGATGACGACTCTGATGGAAAGGGAAGAGAATTACCTCCACCAAAGCTGACGATAACGCCTGTCCCAATGCCAATGAGAGGCTGGCAAGCTTACTGGTCGGAATTACTCATGCTGTCGGGAATTTTGGTTTATATGGTCAATTACGTACTTGGCCGCTATAAAAATCAAAAGATAGCTCAAGCGTTCTTTGATATTAATTGGGGTTTGTTGGAAGACAACTTTGCTCTGCTGGGTGATACGACGAAGTTAGAAAACGATGAAGGAACAAGGAATTATCAAAAAATGTCAGACTCGATTTACCAAATGTGGTGCTCTGGACGAGTCTGTTGTGAAGGAATGCTTGTCGAACTGAAACTTCTAAAGGTACATTTGTTATTTAATTTTTCTCCTTAAAGAATACTTACTTCATTTTCATTTTGATATTCAGAGGCAAGATTTAGTATCGATTCTATCGAATATCTTCCGTCCAACTAAGGACGTATTGCGGCTTTCTGTGGAAATGGGAAAGGAAGATATGGACAGCATAGTCTTTGCATTGGCTACGAAGAAAACAGCAACTAAGATCTCAAAGGAATACACTGATTTAGTGAACTACTGCCCCGACAAAAAACTGGGAGAAAAATTTGGATTACCGTCTCAATTTGTGGTGATGTCTGAGCTGGCAGAAGTGGCTTCTAGTGTACTGGATTCAAGAACGTGTGCTGTGATAAATAAGTTTGCACCTCTAATTGACTCGATTCATTTCTCAGATCAGTTTACTGGACTTCGGAGTGCAGAGCCGTAAGTAACTGTTATTTTATGTAACTCGTACCTTCTGTGGACTATGTCCTTACAGAAACACTGTACAGACAATGGCAAATTTTTTATCATAATGTTCTTTAATTTCTCTGTTAATATAATATGATTTATTATAAAAGAGTAACAGGATGTCCTGACTCATGAATGATGAATTACAAATAGAACAGGATGTTTTTCAATATTATTATCTAGATTAAATAGTAAAATCTAACTAAAAGTTTTTGAACGACTATAGACCAAACTGTTAGATAATTTTTAAAAATTTAATCCAGTCCAAATTTTTTTTTCTGATGTCATTTTATTTTAAAATCGGGAAGGCATCATTTTATTTTTGTTCATTTTGAATTCGTACATTTTATTCGTTTGTTTGTTTACTTGAAATAAATCAGATAGAGGCGAGGCATCAATAGAATATACATGTAGTATTGACTGTAGCAGAATTTATATTAAACATAACATTAATATTATGACTTCATAATTAAATGAGTTAGGTGAGTGACGAAGTTATAAATAAAGTTAATGTCATTAGTACTAGAGTTTGTACTTTCATATTTTTGGGAGTGGAGTATTTTAATTATTACATGTATTATGTATATGAGAGTGTTGATAAAAGTTTAATTTGGTTTCGAAGGGTGAAATTATCCGTAGAGGTTACAAAGTGGATAACGAGTGGTATCTCGCATTATTAATTTTATCATTTACACTAATATGTTACTGCTCCATATCTAACAATATAAATAAGATGGAAATTGAAATTACTTACTTAGATGCTCGTTGTTAGTACATTCTTGTACATTTAAAATATTTGATGGTTTATAGAGAAGTATCTAAAGACGGAATTATGCTATTGCCGGAAGCAAAGCGCTACCTGTTTTTCACTTTCATTTTGCCAACATCAACTAGTGGAGGAAATTGCGATGAAGCTTTTGAGGATATTAAGCCTCTTCTTCAGTTTGTCTTCCACAGCATTGATAGAATGAAGCGACTCCGTCTTTCTCGTGAAGTAAGCACAACAAACTTGACATTATTTATATGCCCCCACTACAATATTTTGTATTTGTATAGGTGTTCATTTTTATATTCATATATTCTTTTTGGTACGGAATTATGAGAATAAATTGTGCATACAAAGGAGTGTGATAAACATTGTCAATATAATTGTAGAGTACGACTATCTCGTAAATAGTAGTTTATAGTCTTTGTGGGTGGTACTCAACAAAGTGTAAAATATTTGCAATTATGTTTATTTATATTTTCCGACTTGCAGGGTAAAATGAAAGCAGACAAAAACCGAACAAAAGTGGAGGAAGCGTTTTTGAAACAAACTCATGCTGCTCGGGCAGAAGCAGCTGCTGCAAGACGTGAAGAAAAACGACGAACCGAAAAGGAAAGGATGCTACAGGTTATTATGAAAGTAAGTGGTATTCACAACTTTTTTCTGTTTCATTAAGTTTGCGGCAGTTGCAGTTTTACAGGTTGTACTACAGAATATAAAGATCATACCTTTCTATATCTTTTTGCGTTTTCAGTTTTTCTCTTCATTAAGGTGATGGTTGTATTGTTTTTCAGGAAGAAGATCCAGAGAAACAAAGACGTTGGGAGGAGAAGGAACTAAAACGAGAAAAAAAGAAGAAGCAGCCAAAGATGAAACAATTAAAAGTCAAAGCTTTGTAGAGCTTTGATTATAGTCACACAAATCTTACATCGTTATTAGATCAAATCCTGTTACTAAATTAGGTAGTAATATTCAATGGGTTAGCATTGTTTTCAAATTAAACTGATGTGGGAGAAGATAGAATTATTTAAGTTGAAATTTGAAATCATAGGTAGATTTGGATGGTTCTATGGTTTGGGCAAATAGCAGAGTTTTCTGATTTCAGATTCGTATAAGCTTTTGTCAGAATGTAATGATCTGTAAAGACATGATAATTAATACAACTAATTATAGAAAGTAATCTACTTATCCGGACTGATTATCTGCCCTTTCTTCCTCTAGAACTGATTGTACAAATAGATGTTCTATGTTTGCAATTTAAAAAATGTTTTGTTGCCGTTTTAATATTAGTTCATTTTTGTAAACTTGAAGTTACCTCTGATTAGTGCTTATAAATTTTTTCTGCAGTTGATGTACTCAATACTACAATGTATCAAAGGAATCCTTCCAGAAAAGACATGTGTAACACAGTGACGATATAAAAATTTATACGTTTTCAGTCTATGAATAACTCTTTAACTTAATTTCACCTATTCTGCTTCCACTTTCTACAAAAATACGAAAGAATTAAGACTATATTGAAAGGTCTAAAAAAATATTACTTGCATTTGGCCACGACCGTAGATCCCTACTAGTAAGGATCGACGGTTGTGATTTGGCTATCGAATTTTATGTGTATGTAAGTAAAGTAAATAATTGTAAAAGAAAAAGTTGTGTAGAAAACCCAAGGATATTTATTCCGAAAAGAAACTGGTTAAAAAGTATTTATCATTGTGTAGAAGCTCATAGGGATTATTCCGGACTGTTTTATATGTGTTATGAATATGTATAAATTGTGTGAACAATAAAATTTGTGAAAACAAACATCACAAATCTGTCCATATGTTTCATTGTTTATAAATGTCGTGTCAGGCTGCTGAGTAATACACAGTATCTGTAATCTGTTTAAGCATCAGAAACTTTGATTCTGTAATTTCAGCGATAGAGAATTGTTTCCATCAATGCCATCTTTATGTGATTCTGATAGGTATATTCAACCTGGTTGTGTGAGATTTGAAATTATGAAAAAAATGAAGTTCTAGTTTACATAGGCGGATTTACTACGGGGTTTTGGAGGTTCCAACCCCGTGGACAAGCACTAGATAAAATAAAATGTTCCTTGTACATTCAATCATTAATGTGCGTTCGTAGGGACATTTTGATTCATCCGCAACAAACATTTAATACTTTTCGGCAAAAAAGAGAGGAACATGGATTTGATTTTATATATTTCGTACATATAAATTAGGTAATGGTAGATTTTATTGCAATTAATAAATTCTTTAGTCTAAAACCGTCTGAAATATTTATAAATCTGAACCTAAAGAAATTTAATAAATGAATTTAATATCCTGAGTTTGGACTCATAGAAAGGTCAGTCTAAAGATCAGATAATTAGGAATGATACCACTAATTGGAAATACGCATGTTGGTATACCACTTGACCTTCAACCGGAAAGCCTTTTAATATTAGGCGAATAAGCGTAGATTTCTCTTCTACACCCAGAATACGATTTTAGGCTTCATCAGCGTGGAGGAAAAAAAGTGTACGCCAAAAAGTACAGAGTATATATATTATGTTTTGCTTTTATTGGAACGTACATTTTACTTCAGACAGAGTTACAGATTAACTAGTATATGCACTGCAAATACAAGGCTAAATACCAAACTATTATTTAGAAGCAATTTGGTAACTTTTACAAGTACAATACGATATGTTTTTTTAAATAGTTTTGTTTTTTTGTTGAACATCTTCATTTACATACACTGAAAATGTTTTCTATCAACTAACAATATTGCTATTTAAAACTTAATTAAATTAATTCAACCGATACAAAGGCAGACTACTTTGAACGAATGAAAAAAGTTCTACAATATGTGCTTCTAATCTAAGTCTACCATGTACTAGCAAACAAACAATTATTTGCTAAAAAGGCTTTCATTTACAGACTGAAGTGAATTTCTCTTTAGCTATAGCAAAGACGTACCAACCGTAGGCAATGTAAAGGCTTAACAAACTCACAACAGCATCAATGGATTTTACAACAATACATTCAATAGCAGATACATCTCACATCACAAAGGAGTTTAAGTTAATACTCAAAATACATTTAACTTTTACAAATAATCTTCTACACAATACACACAAGTATAATGCAGCTACATAAGAAGTTTACTGCTTATATTCTCCAGTTCATAATTGTTCACAAGGTTTTGGTCAAGCGCCAGACACTAAGTCTCTCTCTACCAGCAGCCCTTTTCTTTATAAGTGTTCCTTCAAGTCCATTAGGCCGAGCGATTTTATCCATTAAAAATTCAGGATTATTCCAGCTACTGAGAAGTAAATACAAAGCCCCATTTGGTGCCAATAGATTACACAAGTGTTCCAAGAAGGGAATAATGAATTGATTTCCATCAGGTCCACCATCCCATGCTTTCTCCAAGACCCCGGATTTCTGATCCTCGGAATTTTCTCCTGGGAGAATTGGTACATAGGGTGGATTACAAACGATTAAGTCAAAGGGCAGTCGGAAACATTTACCAGCAGCGAATTTCCCATCTAAAAGGAGAGTTTCAACTTTGCCCTCCACATTGTTAATCTTAGCCGTTTCCAGGGTCAATCGACAAGCACTAGGATTTACATCAGTTGCTAAGACACAATATGGGAGTCTATCTTTGAGAAATTCATACTTGGCCAGAGCCGTTGAAATTATACCCGAACCACACCCAATTTCCAGCGTTAAAATTAATCCGTTACTTTGGCCCAGTTTTTGACTATTACTATCTGTATTTACTGAAAAGAACTTCTCCAAGTCTTCTTCAAGAGCATCTAGGAGAAGGAATGAATCTTCAGCTGGTTCATATACTTCCGAATGAAAGTCATTATTTGTCGGAATAATAGGGGTGTCCATATTTCATTTATCCTATCTTTGTGACAAATTCACAATAAAGTGATATTACAAAAATCTAGACTGGCTTTCTTTGTGGAGTATTGTATGATGTCACTTCTCTATGAGACGGAGGTTATCGGTAAAAGCGGCTGTGTTCTTGTTCAATTGGAAGATGAAGCAGCTCCCAAAGGGTTTTGGTTATTGTCGTTATCCACTCCAACTTGGCTTGGATTTTGGCTCATTGAGACTGGCGAAGTCACAGGTGATGGTTCTAGTAAAGGCTTCCGACGAGCAGCTTCTTTCACAGCTTGTTCATGTACCTTGTTTAGTCGCTCCTTAACAAATTATAAAGTTATTTTGTTATTTACGGTTTCATTTAATACTTGAAACTGATATGTAATGCAAATCTTAATGATTTGGCATCAAAATTGTTGAAAAGATTATTGTTGTATTGATTAAAGTTGTACAACAAAATTATGATTATCTGATAACATGTAGAATAAGAAACAGGAAAATGTTTGAGTTGTACAAAGTCACAAAAGTACTCATGTACAGTAAAACCAATTCTAAATTAAGCTTCCAAAAAGTAACTGAATGTTATATGTAAAAGCAAAATTGAGCATTTATATTCCGCATACAACTTCGGTAGTCAAATAATTAATGGTTGGAGTATACCTGAGCAGCATGGAGAACTGACGAAATCACGTTGATTTTTCCTTTGATAATCCCAAGTCGGGAGACGTAACCATCCAGGTCAATCGGACACACTTGCTCCGCCGAAATTAATTTCAACTGGTCAGTCAACAAAGCAATCTGTTCAGACAATTCCTCTTGGCTCCGCCTAAATAATTTTAGTTCCATTCAAATGAATATACATTATAATTACTATCAAATTCTAGCACCCTCAAAATACTACTGAGTTAAGCTCTGCAATTTATTTTATTAATATCCTTTATTAATGACACTCGGAAAAGAATATATGATATTTTATTTGACTTGATACTTTTCAATAATTGTGATATTCCATGATAGTTACGTTACAAACACGACTTATATCCAACACCGTTCTTAAATCCCTGACAGCAAATAACCTATTCAAATTGCGATGTTTGTAACTTACTTGGTAGCTAAAACACCGTCATCCAGGGTTTTTAAAGTGGGAGAAAGCAAAGATACAATGCCTTCTGCCAAAGCGTCCCGAGTTGGGTTGGGTCCCGTCAAATCTAAACTATCTGGATCATCCGCCGACACCTGACTTCTTTGACTGGGAGATCCACTTCGTCTTTCGTCGTCTGACAATGTCGCAGAGGCTGTGGCCATGTCAGTGTGGGAACCAAACAGGTGTACTTTCTTACTCAGCTTCTCATTCGCTTCAAATTGCAACAAGAGCCCACCAATGCTGCTTGCTATTACAAAAATAAAAACAAACTGATATTTAAAATTAGAAAAGTATTCGAAAATCATTTGAAGACATTACCTTTTCCTTTTTTATTGCATTAAGAAAACTTATTCAGTACAATAATCCAGAAGAAAGATTTCTTTTCAATTTCGGATTCGATTCGCCGGATCCTATCAGATTCTTACCTCTCTGCTGTTGTGAAAAACGTTTTTGTCAATTGTCGCCGTAGGTTTTGGATTTGTCAGTACTTTTGATGTGCAGAAATACTTTTGGTTCTCGAAATTGTTATACTACAACGGTTTGCCAAAATTTATTGACGTAGTGAGACGGCACAATCAATAAAATTCAGTTCAACAGAAACACTTTTTAGACTAGCAATGGGTTTGAAAGAGTCGAAGCTAAGCGCGACACTACTAGCTTGCTGTGTCATTGGGCACGAACTGTGACTCACTGCAGAGGAGAATTTATGTTCTCTCTACTTTATCTATCACTTTGCCCATCACCCTCTTCCACGATCGAAGCTTCAATCACACTTAACCGTACCATTCCATAATCACAATCTGGTGCAAGGCAGTATTTTTCAGGACATGAATACCTTGCATGAATGGTATTCTAGTTAGTTTACGAAAGTAGGGAGAAGAAACTAACTTTCAAAACCATAGGGGTATAAGGGGTCATGCAAGTCATAGAAAAAAGATCAAATGATCTTTTTTCGGTCATGCAAGTATTACGCCTACAAATTCGGACAATTTTTCACACCCTCCCCTAAACCTTCCGGGTTATAAATCGTCATCATTGCCTTACCCCCTCCTCCTATTGTGTACGTCATCAAAGTTACCAAAGTCATAAATAACGATAAGATAATAGCAATAAGTTATTATAGCTACTCCAAAGCAAGACTTCCCTCCCATTCCCTACTTCCCACACTAGGGCTCCATGACCCTGGTGATGGAGCATAGGGGATGAATAAGGTAATTGGAAAGTTGTTCCGAAGGTCAAGCTACATCAGTGGCTAGCCATGGCAGCCAAAAATTGTTCTTATGAAAATTACAGCTCTTGGTTGCCATTGTTACCATAAAGTGGTTCCGATTAAAACAAAATACTTTGTTGCCATTGTAGCCGAAAGCATTTTTATAATGGCGGGTAAAATTGCACCTATTGTATGCGTAGAAATGTATACATTATATGTCGACTTCGAACAAGTAAGTTGACTGCTTCTGCAGGGAGAACCTCTTTATCTTTGACCTCCTGACAACAGCTATGTGAACGATGACCCTACAAGACGATGTGCCAAATTTGGTGGAAATAGGTTCACGCAATCAAAAGTTACAGTGAAATTCGAAATTCTTATTCAAACATGATGTAATTTTAACCCTGACCTTGGACATTTGACCTGACGACTTTATACTCCAACCTAACATTTGTACACTGACCTAACTAGAAAGTGTACCAACTTTGTTAAAAATCGGTCGATTCAAACTATAGTAATTCGTGTTTCAACGTGCTTCTTTAAAATTGTAGGTACTTTAAAAAAAAGTCAATGCACTTAGGCAGATTTCCCATTGTACTGGTTTTGTAGTTAAACCCGTCTAAATTTTCTTTGATTTGAATAGGTGTTCTTATTTAAGTTCCATTAAATCCTTTAAAACAGGATATATCTGACCTTCAGAATTTGACCTGCTGTCTCCACACTTCAACCTAACGTTTCTGCTGATACAACTAGAAAGTGTACCAAATTTGTTCAGTGAAACTAAAGTTATTTGTGTTTCAATGTGATTCTTTAAAATTTTAGGTAGATACTTTTTATAAAAGCCAATACACTTTCCATTGCACTGTTTTTAGCCCTTCTGAGGGCTTATAGGATTGTACCATCCGTCCGTCCGTCTGTCTGTAAGCACGATAACTTTTGAACGCGTTGACTGATCTTAACCA
>JAAXYV010000351.1:0-12920 GCA_036851875.1 Novacerus sp. FZ-2019
GAATGTTGGGTTTAATAATCGAACCTTCTCAAGCCGAAAATAAGGATTCGTTCTGATTCGTTTTAGAAATTGAAACGTCTCAAACTGAATATGGTGTATGGTGTAAGTTGAATGGATTGTTATTCCAACTGAAGTGTTCCCCGAGGTAGTATTTATTCTAAGCCCCTTGTGACAGAATCACTCACTGAGTTTGATAGGGCGACCATAGGCAAGGTTCAAGTTAGCACTGATCAAAACCGGGGAAAAGATAATTGTATAAACTACTTTCACAATTCTGGCAGCTAAAGGTGGCATCATATAGTTCCGCTGTACTTAAGTAAATGACCGTAACCAGCGTGCTTTAGTGGTTCCAACCCCTTCGAAAAGTACACACCTTTACATAGAACCGTTAAATCAGATTTCCCTGAATAAATTAAATGCTTTTTCAAATCTTTGATTTTGTTGTAAAAGTTATTTCCAACATGTTTAAAACACCAAAATTGAAGCCCCTTTCAAGGATATTTATTACAATTCTATTCTCAATACTTTGGGTTTCGATCAAACATGGAATGTTATCTGTAAATTACTTAAGCTGTCTCAGTGAAAATGTTGTCTAACTTGCAATTAATTTATTGGGAACGGAATATACAGACACCATCATAATAACCATTTCCGTCTGTTGTAATTTTGAAATTATACTGGATTTTCAATGTATATCTTACCTTACTTTCACCATATCTAATCAGATAACAATCTTTCTATCGATAAAAGTCAAAAAATTAATTGATTGATCACTTGACGGATGAATAGTAAAAATATTAAATGTGATCCATTTATGAATAATTAATACTTTAAACAAGATCGGTGGGAAAAAGTGTCTGCATTTCTCCATCTACAATAGTTTTTGTTATCAAATCCAGTATTCTTTATTCATATCTGAAGATAATAAAATTCTTCAAACAGACAAATAAAAATGTAGAATCGAAACCTGAATAGAAACATACTTGACTCGATATGTTGGTGCAGATAAGAAAAGCATTTTCTATTATATTTCAATATTCTGGGGATAATTAAAAATTGTCGGGAATATTTAATAAGGAACATTCAATTCCTAATAAATAATCGACTGCAGTAATAATAATATTCTGATATATTTTTCCAAATCCTACACAATGTAAGACTTCAAATAATTTGTAAACTACCGCCGTCGACTTTCTGGAAGTATTTGAATATCTGGCAGAAAACTAATTTGCCACCGAAAGTCGATATAAATTTCGAAACAATGAAATCAAGACTACTTTCTCCGACTGGTGCTTAATTTCACTACGTTTCTGTTAAAGTAATTAGCCTCTTTTGCCCAGATATTTTGAAGTCTCCCTGACTGATGTAAAACTTCTATGTGATAAGCTGACCTAAACGGAATCTGGTGTGTGTTTCCGTTATTCGAAGCATTTGGAAATTACATTCCACCTCGAGAATGTTTCATCAACTTAATCGATTGATAGTTAAAATTACAACTATTAAATGTGAACGGTGGACGAATAGATTAAGAAATAAATGGAATCAATTGATTGATCGACGTGATTGCTGGCCAACATCTGGTGGAAACAAAACCAGTTAAGTGGTCGTTGCACACAATAGATGTAAAATAATGTGAATGAAATTGCGTAGAAAATATATCTTCAAGAAAATAGTTCAATGTGTCAGAAGTTATTAAGCTTCCTATCTGAAAGAACTTTGATTTTGAAATATGCATGCGTTCCCAAAATAAGAAAATTTCTCATTCCATCATCCTCGGAGATATCTTAAAATCACTATGCAAAGGAGATTAATGGAGTAATCCAAGAATTCTGAACTAACGACTGGAATTTGTTTAAGAATGTGGCTTCAAAGATAAAGGAATTAATACATTTACTATGTGTTTCTGGGTCAGGTATTAATTGATCCTATATGAATCAATCGTAAAAAATATTCACATAACACTGCTCATAACTTATCAGTGATACATTAAAACCCTAATATACTCTGTAAACACCTACTAGTGTAATTACTCCGCGACTTCCCTGTATTGCGCAACAAAACGAAATTCAGTGTAACTAATAATCTATTCTTTGTGGTTCTTATATGTGAGTAACTTTCTGGAATTATGTACTATTTAATACTATTTAAAAAAACAGTGTACTCTGTACCAAATTCAGCTAATGCTTAAATTACTAGGCTTTGATATCGTGTGATGACTTATTCTGGGTGGACAACGGTAATTCCTGGCCTTTAACCCAGAGATGTCAACACTTCACTAATAATACCTCTACTAACTCTATAACTTAGCCAATGCTTCTAATCACTCTGTCATCTAAACCAGATTCTGAACTAGATGTGCCGTGGGTTTCCTGTTCCTTTTATACAAATCACAGAGTATGTTTTAATAAAAACCTCAAAGCATGAAACCTAATTATTATTATGAATTCTATGAACCCTAAATTAATTAAAAGAATTCATTAATCTCGATTTAGGTTCACCATACAATTTATTGATCCATAATTTGAGACCACTAAATCGCAAGTTTCCAACAAATTATGCCTTGAAAGGTTCAATTATTTATACACAGAAAGAAGCTAGAACAAATCCCAAAATGTTGTCTCAAAAGCTTAATAATAAACCCCACTTTTGTAATGACAATTACAATAAGTTGAATCCATTTGGAAATACAACTTCAATACTTAAATCCACATGACTCGTTACAAATGATTGCAAATAATCTCTGATGAACACATTCACCCTCATTGGTAATTACAAAATAAGTGAGCTAATTCAAATGCCTAAGTAGTACTTTACTCTCTCAGCAGTGATATTCGTTTTACCCTTAATTACAAATAAGGAGTTCACATATAATCAGGACAGTAACTTAAAGGGAATTCACAATTAAGTGCCTATAGCCAATTCTTAAATTCGATTATGCCCATCTATAAATTAAGCCCATAAATTAGGTTTGCTACTATCCATTAGTCCTTAATACATGTCTACGAAATACAATGTTGGATAAGAATTTCCCCATTAATCTATTTTTGTAAATTAATTCCCAATCAATTTCGTGAAATCCAATAAAATCTCAGTTAAAGTTGGTATATACAATTAAGTTTTAACTGAACAAAGGGAAACATCAAGTCAACTGTACGAAAAACAACGCAAAAAGCAATGACTCCTTACTTTATACTTAATCTAAAACTCTGATTTCCTGAACCTACCTATTATTTCTCCACATTCAAGGTTTGCTTGAATGGTTTGGGACTAATGCTTGTCATCAATTTAATAGTTTTTGGTTGATTCTGGAAAGGACAGGAATACGAAAACTTGCTCTTGCCCTCACCAAATTACTTTGAAAGTAAATCAGAAACAAAACTTCGGATATTGAAAACAGCGAAAGGTGTAATGACGGTGAAATTTCCAGTCTATCGTCCAAAGTTATACTTGAATTTCTACGTTAAATAACGGTTACAAATATACTTAATTTAAACCACTTTTATTGTGGCAGAGGCAAATACGTAGGAAAATAGGAATATTCCCAACACACGAATTACAATTTTCCTTATGTGGTAAGGTAGGGAACAATCACTCCCAAAACAAAACTCGAACTATATTAGTGTGGTAAGGTTAGGGAACAACTCGATCCAAGATTCTATCACACACTGACAGCAAAAAGAGAAGCGAAGCCAGTTGTGCAGTCGGCCGGACTCCAATATTCCATCTTCCAATCGGAAGACGATCTGGTTCAGGCCCCTTCTCCTCCTCTACCCAGGCTGGACTCTCCGACTCCAGAAGCCGTAGCACAAGCCTCATGCTAGAAAAGCAAAGGCAAATAAATCAATATGCAAAAAGCTCTAATCTCTGAACTCTCTGGCTGGGATGGACCTTGATCCCAGTCCAGCGAGTTTAACACAGCCAAGTAATGGACTTATATGTGCAATATGCTATTGCACACATTAGTTCATTACAATCGGTGATAGAAATCGCTGAACCGACTTATCAACTGAATGTCCATTAGGTTGATTCTTAAAAATGAAATTTTGATTTTCGTAAGGGTCCATCAAGTTGTTCAATTCTATGGGGGGAAACGGTAAACATTTCAGCCCATTTGGTGAACATTTCGGGGGCGTCGGTCGCTTCAAATTGGACAGGGGAAAAAGCATATAAAAGGGCATAAGCACGTAACCTCTCAATATGATCCAATGGAGCTGACATTTTTAAACAAGTTTCTCCATAATATCCGAAGAAACTTCAAAGGGTCTCTTTGGCATTTTCCGTATCAATTATGTAAGGGACACGTTCATGGTCCCGATATAGTCCAAAATGATTAATTTGAAAAACTCTAATTGTCAGACCCTGATGTTGTTTCATATATTGCGAAAATACTTCATTAAAAATATCAACCCTATTGAAACATACTTAGAGGTCGCGCTCACGTGCTGAGTCTTGATATGCCATTTTTGTATGCCTTTTCCTATGCTAAACTTTAAGCCACCTTCGCCACCCCTAAATGTCCACCAAATGGGCTAAATTTTTTTACATATTATTGGAATCATAAAATGGAACAAATCGGCTGGGTGAACCGTTACAAGAATCAAGATTTAATTTTAGAAGTCAATCTAGTCATCCATTCTAAACAAATTCCACAAAGTGTAAAATGTAAATATTAAAATGTGCTCGTTCAATCATTTTTCAAATTACAAATCCATTATAATACATCAATTAAACATAGCTTAGTTCAAAGTTTTTGAGTACAGCCTTCTATTAATTTCTGCTAAAATATATTTAATACTCATAGTAGCATTTCAATCTACTTTTTCAAGTAAAATTATTGCAGCCTGAATTTCATCAAACCGACTCATATCATCCATAGAGAACAGTATTTGCAAAGCTTTAACTCACTTTGTATTTAAAATAAATAGTTCCACATGTCAGTAATATGACAGTAAATAAACTTCTTTACATTTAATTCAGCAGAGTCCGCTTCACACGTTTAACTGCAATGTTCAGAAACAACGATTTTCGTAGGGAAGATAAAGTTTTACTGCTACCTTAACAATAAGTAATTAACCTAAAGTGTTTCATAATAAAGTAGAATCAAATCAAAACATATATTTAGCTAATGTCGTAGGTAGGAATTGCTTTTGATGCTTATGTGGAACAAAGTTCGACCTGTAAATTGTACCGAAATTTAAAGCATCAATGTTTGAAGTCCCAAAACATAAAGTGGATCATGAAAAACAAATTTTTTCGGTTCATTATTAAGCATACATTAGTGCGAACATTTTCGAGAGAATATGGTAGTGTCAGAATCATCTTGCTTAATCATAGACAGACATGCGAGAATGTAATTGAAATTTTCTATTCCGAAATTCAAGTTTAGTAATGTATTGATCCACCATTGAGGTGTGAATGGATCTTGCAAAATCAAGGAATATGGCGACATGCACAATTAGTATATTCGTACTGTTGTTTGGGAAGACGCCGTTCGTAGTTTTTCGATTAAATTCCGACTCTGTCCCATACGTTAAGGTTGTTAAGCCGAGTTGTAGTAGATAATAATGAACAGTGAACGCTACAGATGTACAGGGATGCGCACCCATGGAAACAACCCTGAACTGAAGTATATCTACGTGATGTATTACTTAGAACACCATGTGTTGAAATAACATTCATGACAGTGTCACATTAAACTGACAAAGATAACATTTGTTGAAATGACATTCATAACCGTGACAAATCTACTTGATTTAATTCTGAAGACAGCACTCGTGAACCAAATGTATCACAGGGATGTAATTACCCGGTGTTAAACATAACTTGAGCTGACAAATATCATCAGATGTAAATGACTTGGTTTACATTTGAAGCACCAATGAGTTTTAAAGTCGACTTGTTTACAATAGTCACCGTGTGGTTGCATGACCTACGATGACGATAATTACCCAATACAATTCAAGGACCAAATTATTATACCATGTGACATTTGTATAATCAAACCACCTGTTTAAATTTGAGCGTTATAATGTTTCTACAATATTCATAAAACTGGCGTCAAATCGTAAAATAATTCACTAATTATATGAGCTGATTATTAATATGAATTCAAAAAAATTAAATAAAAAATATAGCGTTTGTACTAGCCAGCAAAATATGTGTGGTGGATTACCTAGAATCGTGGCGACTTTATTTTGACATTCAGATAGTCCAATTTAGATAAGCTCCGCCAATGAGCACGACTTTTTTTCAATGAGGTTGTTGATCTGCTAGAATGAATTAAAATATAAATCCTATGTAGCTTTGTAATTCTTAGCAAATGTTGCGTTTTAGATTACTTGGTGTCGTGGTAATTGGATTTTTAATTCGGATAATTGCATTCTGATTTTTGTTACATTTGAATTTTCTCTGATTTTTAACATTGATTGAAATGAAATAAAATTCTTCATATCCGGGCAAACAAACATTCCGCACGAAAAAAATTATGCAAAACATAGAATTGTCTTATTTGCAAGGAAAGGTTAGTATAAGAAGAAGAAGAAATGTGAATAATATGTTATTGTAACTGACAAATTGACAAATACTATAAATACTCTGAAATTAAATTCAGTTCCTTAAAGGTTCCAGTTCCAAATTAATTTTCTTGCTAGCATGCAGTCGTAGCTATCTGTCAGAATATTAATATTAAATCATTTGTATGCCATTTATAGGTTACTAATGGACTTCTTACAGAGAACATAGATTCAACTTCCTAAACACAACTTGAACTTTCAGTTCAAGTTGTGTTTAGGAAGTGTAGATAAATAAAGGGAAATACAGTACTGAAATACAATTCTCCGTCGATTAACTGGGACTCCCAGGAACTATTAGCAACTGAAATTAAATTGTGACTTACTGAAACGTAGATGAATCTTACGAAACTGAAATATTAACTGCATGACTTATATTTTTAAAAACTTAAATTCGTAGCAGGAAGTAATTGAATTACAAACAAGTGCAACTACTACAACCCTAAAATTATGAAATTTGAATTTCATTTATGAAATACAGATTACATTTAAATAAAAGATTCTACAATATAAATTATGAATTTTATTTTCTTTTTAAACCGAAATTACATTACATTCCAGATGTCTCAAACATGAAATGTGAAAAATAAGAAATTGATGACCTACTTGCGGAGGATTATTTTGATGGATGGAAAGTGACAGGCAATTCACTCCCACAGTTCAACGTTAAGTTCGTGTGTTTCCCTTTTGGTTTCTTTCATTTCCTGCTAAATCACTTTCGCACCCTAATATACAACTAAGGACATTTAATCCAATTCTATTGCCTGATATTATTGACAAAGACAGGGTCAGTATCTGGAGTAATAGGATAATTGTTTGAATTGTCGGATTAAACCCTGTGTTTGTTCTATGCTAAGGTATGGGTGTATGTGTGTATGTGTGGTTTGAGTAATGCCTATCTGCCTTGTCAATTCGTAACAAATCTTTGAAACATTAATCACTTTGTCAAATCACGTAACAATTAGACATTTACAATTCAATTTTCACTATCACTAATGGTTTTATTAATTAATTTATTTTGTAATTTTAATAGTTAGCGTTCTCTCTCTCTTCCTTGGTCTCTTTTTAGTCGTCTATTTTTCTGGAAGTTAAAACCAACTAAGACGTCAGTATATTGTTAGAGAGATACAAAAAGATAGTGGAGCTCTTTCTTAGAGTCCGATTGACCTCACATCTCTGAGTGTAAGTTACGAACTGTCCGTCAAGCATAAGAAGAAAACTCTTATCAGTCAGAATGGTCATAGGGAGATTAGTTAAAAATTCTTTAATATACATAATGATGCTACAGGAATAATGTCATTACTTTATACAGTTGTTGGTTCAGGCTAACTTGAATCTGAACACCTTGTGCGTGATCCACAAGTGTTTACGTCGTCACAGAGTACTTCAATGTGCTTTAGAGGATTGAATTCGACAGTAATTGTACTGCTCAGCACCATTGGTTGCATCGGTCACTTACACCATAATATTTTTTGTAGTAAATACTAAAGTGCAATATTATTATTGCAACACTTCCTACGCTTTGCAAGTGTCACTATAATAACAAGGGCTACTGTTGTATTCCTAGTATTTTTTAACACCAGTATGATTATTTTCTAATCGCTTCGTATTTTCTGTCAGAATGTAGTGAGTAATACGCTATTCTAGTTGTAACAGCATTATTGTCAAAAATATCAAATTGTATGTAAGGGACAATTATATCTCCATATACCGACAATTCAGAAACACATTCACATAGAATATTTAGGTGGTCGTATGATATTAAATGAAATAAACTTCAATCATAGCATTATTCAGGATTAGGATACAAATCCCTGCAAAACAATGAGAATTTTGATAACCAAGATAACCACCGAGAGTATGCAATTTTCAAAATCTCGGGATTTTAGATTATCGACATTAAATCTTCTCCAATGACGAAATGGAAGAACAGAAGAAACTTCGAACCTATTATTTTTTATTACGATCATTAAGGACTCCTTAAGTCTACAGCTTATAGATATCAGCTTCTCACTTAATTTGTCATAATATGCAAATATCCAAATGTCATCTGCCATTACTATATTTGCCTTTTTCACAAAGTTCCGCATACGCAGTAGCAGTTGGTTCCACACAGTACTATTTCCGAGATGTGTTTAAATTCAGTTTCATTAAATGCAATATACCTGTTTAAATCAATTATTCTTTTAAATACACAGCTTGAACGTCAGCAAACTTCCCGACATAAATAGGACACTACTTCATCAATTTCGGCAATCAAGTATAAGTATCAGATTATCTTCAGGTGAACATTCAACCAGCTAGTATTTTTTTCGTTAGTTTTTATTGGCTTCTAGCAAACGTTAAACTAGGCACTTGATTTGTCAGGAGAAGCCTCCTAATAGAATTTAATTCTTTTCAATCCAAATAATCCCTTAACCTCATGCACCTGCATGGTTGGGTGAATAAAATGTGTTTATTTCGATTGGTATCATGTCAAAATAACATTTACCCATAATAATATCAACATGCTGTAATAGCCATATTTGAAGCGAATTGAGCGATGTTGACTAGTATTGTTCCAAGCCATCGGCGGTCCCTACGGTCAATTTGCCGCAATCGACCAGCAACATCAAAATGTATGAAATTAGTTCAGTAATGTGCAGCTCGCATGCAATGAATCCGCAATGCATCGGTGTTTACCGATTACTAAAAGTTGCCAGCTCCACCGATTTGAGTTACATCTGCATGTTTGTAAAGACATTCTGGTGCGGTACGGTTGGTCTTATTTACCGTGGCTATATTTATAGAAGGTCTTATTGACGGCAGTCTTACTCACCGAGGTGTTATTGACACGAGGTCTTATTACGGAGGTATTGCCTAGTTCTGTATCGAGATTGACATTTTTTCTTGATATAATGAATTGGAAAGTGTTTCTGACTGATAATAAGGTAGATTTACGATACTAAGATTTTAGTAGTAGAAATTCTGGAAATGGTAGGAAAAACATCCTACTGATCGCCTGAGAGGAAGGCTACCATTTCTTGTTTTTAGCTTTGACAATACATTTTGTAAATCTTAACTCAACTAGCTTCATCAGATTAAATCTTCGGATTACTTATTACATCAGTTTTACGCTAATACTCTACCTATTGATATAAACTAAATTAATCTACTACACGGCAAATGATTGTATTTACCGGTGTCCAAGTACTATACTACAGAAAGCAATTACCTTCATTCTATTGATTCCATGTCCAATATGCATCCATGAAATACAATGCAATGTATGTCTCGGACACAATTTGTAACATTGTAAATAGAAGTTCCTCTCAGTTCCAATAGTGCAAATACAAGTAGCATGCGATTTAGAAAAAAGGTAGTTCTAAGGCTTGTAAAGATGTTCATGCTAATCTGTACATCGAAGCCAAAAAAGTTTAATTTGCAGTGAAGATTTGAGAGTTGAAATCTAAAGAATCTCTTGCAACGAAAACAAATTATCAGATATCAAGTCAACAATAATGTTTCAGAAGTAATCTCAATGTAAAAAAATATAAATTAAGTTAGTGTAAATTTTTTTTGTAAATTAAAGTAAGTTTACATATTTTCCAAAATATTCTCACCGTGAAATATCATCATTAGTGAGCTTTATATTAAAAGTTTAAAATCCCTGAATTAGGTATATGTTTTCAAGATTCATTTAAAAATTTAGGAAAAATATAAAATCAATTCAAAATAGTAAATGACAATGCTCTCAAAAATTGCGGTGGCAAACTTTACAAGCTTGAATTATTTAGTGGGTTTTTTAAACTATTCCCATTCAAGTGGAATCCTGAAAGATTGTTTAACCAATTTCTTCGAAAATAGATACAGCAATGGTATTTCCTTTAAGTCTTTCGTCTGATGAATATATTTGTACTGGGTTTATATTTATTATTGTTTTTGGGTTGTTTCTCAATTGAATACTGTATGGAACAAGAATGAACGTAGTATTTACTTCAAATCGCGGTCGGAATCGGATATGAAATGGAATGCTACCAGTACGATTGTATTGTAAAATTGATTTAGTTGATTCTAAGCATGTGACAAATATATATTTGTAACTGTACCACGGTATTATTTTTAGCCCCTGTTCACAATATATGACTAAATCAATTTCGGGAATACCGATTTATGTGTACTGCAAATTATTCGATACATATTATGGATTATCACCTATCATTGTATAAATATTATAGGTAAGGCTTTTTATTTAAATTTGGAGTTGCTACTTTGCTACATTTCAAATAATTCTTTATTTAGGTACGCTATAAATGCAATTTTAAACATAATACTAGTGTTTTGTACAGAAACCTTACAAATTCTTGTTTATATTATAAATTATAATTTCGTATATTCTGAATCATTCTTCAATCTCTTTTTTTATCATTTTGCACTATTTATTAATGCACTATGAATTATATTTTAATTATTTTTCTATCTGATTTAGTTTTTGGATGACTTATTTATTAGGGTACAAACTTTAACCGGAACTGGAACTGCATTTGATTTAACATCTGGAACTACAAATTAAAATTATGAATTAAGTGTTTCCACTCAGAAAACTCAAATGAGGCCTCAGATGCGAAAACATTTTACGGGTTTTGAATTCTCCTCGAAGTTCGCTTGAATACTTAAGCATTGAATTAAACTTTTCCCATTCAAGTGGAATCCTGAAAGATTGTTCAATTAAAATAACATTAATTAAAACATACCTTTTAAACTTATCAGAGTGAATTTCATATTTGACGGATTTTAAAATTCACTGTATACATCATGAATTTTCAAAATCCATTTCATATGTAACGAAATTCATAAACCCGTTTTGAAATTTGTATTTTGAAGGCTAAATTGAAGGTTTTGCGGTTAGAACATCGCATTTTCAAATTCAATTTGTGTTAACATTTTCTATTATGTGCAGAATGCAGATAATACGAAATTGAAAGTGTGTTCTACACTCTATATCTTGCATTTTAGGCATTTTTAAATATATTTTGGCTTTGACTTTTGAGTCGAAATATTTTTGTATGGCGGTCAATTACACATATTTGTTTTTCTCCTATTTGGTTGTTCATGGCTATATTTTCACGTATTAAAACTCAGGATTAAGCTCCATGGATCCAAACCAGTCCATTTGCACTTACTGATACATATATAATTAAAATGAAATAATCTATGAGTTAACATTTGCTTTAGAGCAGAAACGAACGACATACGACTTAAAGCGTACGGATGCTAAACAGGATTAAAAGCATAAAGGATAACTGTGAGGTTTAAGTGCTAGAATAACGAACGAAACGAAAGGCAACACAGTGTCTGATATTACCACTGTGAATTAGTCAGATCACAGTTTATGAGAACTCCATTTGAAATTACACATCCAAGAGCTCCACGGGTTTCTTTTATGAAATGGGGCCAATGAAACAAAAACTAGATTTTGCAAAACAATTTATCCTTCCGGTTTAAAATAGTTCTTGAAGACCAAAATTATAACAGCACTCTTTTCCAACAATACCTGCATTATACAAAAGTTAAAAATTTGTATGTTATTGAATTCCAGCAAATTGAATTTATTTGCCTAATCCAGGCATCCAGAGTTAATTATCACCAAATGTGCAAAAGCTTTTACAGAACCGCAGAAATGATGCAGAGTAAATTGGAGGTATTGAACATATATATTGTTTCTCTGGAATGATTAGATGTAGCTTAAAATTGTTAACGGATATTAGATGCGGAAACCGGATTCATATCAAAATTAAAAGCAGTATAGAAGTACCTAAAATACGTGAACATCTTACCACCACACAGACATCACATTTAGTATACCCAAATGTATAAAAGCACTTGAGTATGCTTGTGCAGCTCAGATTCTCACGGGTAGTATTATCTCTGTTCGAATTCATATCCTAGGATGTACGCATTATAGCTCTTTCATTAACTTTGGTATATGGGTTGCTTAACAAATCATATACTAAATTAAGCAAAAATTATCTAATCTGGATTTATTTATTATTAACCGACATAAGCATAACAGGTATTTGTACCTCTGTATTACAATACTAAGATAAATAATGAGAAACATTATGTTTCTCATATTGATTTGATATTTCTCATGTAGGTTCTTAGTTTGGTAAATAAGTACGTACACTTGCACATAATTAGGTATATATACTCTACATACTGTATTAGTCTATTCCCTAAAGATCGATAGAACCATTAATCAAATCCATATTACAGTATTAGTACATATTAATGAGTTAGTAAAACGTTTTAGCTGAAAACTGAGCTCGTCCTCAAAACCAACATGTAAGCTTCACGAGTTTATTGAATAAT
>JAAXYV010000352.1:0-12917 GCA_036851875.1 Novacerus sp. FZ-2019
CTGGAATTAACTGAAAATATTAAAAGCAAAAATTTAGAACTGGAACTAACTGAATTAGAAAAAAGTGAAAGTAATACAACATTAACATGGACATACTTTCTCATGAACTTTGACATGAACTTTTTTTCTCTTGAACTTTGACATGGACACGAAAACGTCAAGGACACTCACCTCTACCTGTGGTGAAAAGATCTGGGCTAGAAGTGAAACCTGCATAATCTGCATTTGTCTTGTGGGTATGTAAACAGCGGTCGTTAAACTGCTGCCTAATCAGAAGTGAGAAGAACAGCAAAGAATATTTCTTGTAGAAAATACTCATGGTGAAATGAGGGTTTCAAACGTCTAAAATCTAACTATATTATCACCGTGATAAATAAATGATGCAAATTATCATTCGTTGAGACCAAGTTTTATTTGCATTCTTCCCAGCTGAGTTGGTCACCAATTCAAGAAATGAATAAGTAACTCCATTTACATAGGAGTTTAACTGACTGTCCTAGGAGTAAAAGTAACTTGAGAGAGTATGGGATTGAAATTCCTTCGTCCGTCCTTGGTTCAAACCTGTAATATGATAACTTGATAACTAGGTAGTAGAGCATTTGCTTGTAAAGGACGCGTTTCGTAATCAATAGTTTTATAAGTTTCAAGTTCAGTCAGACGTCGGACAAAAACCTGTACGTAGCTTCTTTGTCATCGGTTGTGTGTGAATAAAAATCTGTTGCAAACCATCTTTTATAAATTACTAATAGCCTCATAAAGAACAAAGCACTCACATTTAAGAATATATTTTCCACAGAATATTTATACTCATGGATTCAGAAGAAATGATTCTAAAAATTCGTTCCCGACTGAATGTACTTGTGAATATTACTGAATTATCCGCGCCTCTTTTGGATGCTTTGGAGAAGAACAAACTTATTGACAAGGAGGGCCTCAACCGAATTGTAAGAATTTTATTAATCTTTAATCCATTATTCTTATTTATATACAGATGTGTAGTGTTACACTGATGTAAGCAAAACTAGAATCGGCCAATGCGCCGATTCGGCACCTTTAAGTATCGGCCGATTCAGTTCATGCACGTTGCACCTCACTCGAATTGTCATTTCGTAAAATTCTACATCAATACAAAAATTATTGCAAAATATGGTGAGGTACCTTTTTTACACTAGACTGCATCGGCACACGGCCGATTCTTAGTTTTTAATTGGCCAATGCAGATGCAAGCCGATTCGGGAAGAATGGCCCTATCTGCTGCGGATACATCGGGGAAAGCACTTCAGATATGAATTAATGTATATTTGGGTATTGAAAAATAGTATTATTTATAAAAAATAAACATTCATATTCGTTTACACAGAAAAAACGAAAAGATCCAAAAGATAAAGTACGAGAAATGTACCGTGCGATTGCTGACTATAGTAGTATTTCAGCCGTACCGTTCCCGATATTTTTAACTTGCTTACTTGCAACTAAAAATTCTGCTGCCGTGGATGAATTGCAGAAAGATTTGGGATATTTGGAGGAAGATCCTGCGCATGCGGTTTGTCAATACTGTATATACTTTATCTGTGCATGAGAATGCACGGAATATGCGCAAAGAACACCTTGAATTTATTCAAATTCATAAACCAACAAGTATAATTACAAACATTGAGTACAACATGTTGCTTGCAGGAATCGATTAACCAAGAATGGTTGGATCAAGAACGTATGGACAGAGAAGCGGAAATATTTGAAGAAAAATATACTCTTGCAAAATTTATTTTAACCACTTTTGTCGTCGCTTTCCTGGCAATTTTGGTATTTCTTCGGGTCAGTAGTTTTATTTTACTCCACTCACATCTTATAAATATTATACCTTCAAATTAACCCTTCGATTTACACATTAAATTTTTTTTGTATAATTCGAGAACTATATAGCTTGTCGGCTTTATATTTATACTCTTTCATTACAGAATGGAATACCAGAGCCAGAAAGCGTAGCATACTCTGTGAACTGGATTGATGATGAAATTGCCAACGATGATCACGAAGATTGAATTAATGTTACATTACATTAATTGCATTCTGTATAAACTTACATTTTCTTCATTCTGTCTTTTTGTCTCATTTATAAACTTATAATAATTCAGCAGTGTGGTGGAAGGATTAAGTACAATAAAGACTGAATATAATCCTTCTAATACCAAAATTAAAAATTTTCACTTCAAATTTATTTATTCTAGATATAAATAAATGCTGAGCTGGATTAATCCAATTAAGGGTAACCGGGATTCGATTATTCAAATCCATAATCTATAACCTTCGAAATTTTTCAGTTGTTAACCCGTAATCCATAATCCATCAAACATTAATTGAATACTTAATTAAGCTGTAATCCATCAAACGTAGAATTTTCATAACCCTCAAGTAATCCCAAATGCAGGGATAATCAATATCCGAGGTGGATTATTTTGCTTCCACCTTGTGACAGAACTGGTGAAACTCATAAAAATGTGTGGTTAGTAGGGGTTTTATTAATGCTTTCCTCAGAGTACGGTGAGTGCATCTAGTTGTGCTCTTGCCTGTGGCTTTTATTACACTGCTTGTACTGATCACTTCTAAAGTGGTAACGTGGTATTGTGTTTTCTTCTTTATCTCTTTTCCTCTGCTGAGCACAATTTTATGGAAAATATTCTCAAATTCAATTTTCTTGTATGTTATATTTTATAAATATCTCGATCTTAATTTTAGTTCTGAACGTGTCAGAGAAAAATGTGCCTTTTATTTTGAAAGGAAAGTATTTTGACGTAACTTTAATGTTACGACAGGAAACTTCACGGCACATGGTATTGAATGGGTTAAAACCAAAACTTGCAAGACTAGTATAAGCGCTTGTTTTCGACAGGCAGTTCAGTACTTTCACTTTAAAATACAGAATATTTGTGTAGAAATAGGTGTTAGTTCACTGAAAACATGTTTCGTTGGCCTGTGACATCAACCTGTCTGTTGTAGTTTGTCCGATGTCGGTAGATGGCAGAGGCTGTGACAATTTCCAGATTTTCCACAATTCAGATTTTTCATAATTTTTGGATAAGTTATTTTACTTCCTAAAATCGAGCTTACCTACAATCCCAGACCTACTCTTTGATACCCGACACTTGATCATAGGCAAAGTAGTCGCCTCTGGAAAATTAAGACAGCTCGCTATTAGAATATAGAAAAGTGAGAGGATGATTAATAATGCAAACATTCACATAGGTAATATTATGTGAATTTGGCCGTTAAATTGATCCGTAATCACGAAAGTAATCCGGATGACAAACACTTACAGAAACTGGTCGGTATTAATCTATTAGGTATTATATTTTCAGTATATTCAGTGCATATACCGTATTTATTCAAAAGATGGCTTAGTCTCTTGGATTATTATTATTCTGTCTTATTCAAAAGATGGCTTTGGCTTAGTCCTAAATACTGGCCTGTTTCTTAAGATGGCCGGCCAAAAAATTCAGAGTTGGAAAGAAGGCCGGGTCTTGAAAGATGGCCGACTTTTACATTGCATGCATCGAAACATGGTGCCTTATACAAGGTATACAAACGCAGATAAACATGAATTCATGTTTTATAGGTTAAATAATTTGACTTTATTATTTATAAAATTGATCCTACCGAAAGTATTAACATGTTTTATGGACTAAATGACTTGATTTAATTGATACTATTCATTCTACCTATAGTAAGTAAGTAAGTAAGTATTTATTGCGTTCTTCAGACCGAAGCCTACAACACATTGTAATGAGGTGCCCAAATTTTTTACACAAAATGAATAAACCTATAGTACCAACCTATAGTCTACCTATAGTATCAACCATTGTAAAAGTTGAAAGAACGATAATAATATAGAATACGGGTATTGGAAGCTGGCCAGACCTAAAAAAATTGCCGGAATCTAAAGAATACCGGGGTAAATATAGTCTAGCTTGCAAGATTGCCGGGAGGACATCATTTTAATAAATACTGTTTAAAGTAATCTTAGCGGTAACTTCTTCCATATGGCTTATTTTAGCATTAAGAATCTAAAGTCAAAACTATTGCTGTTAATTTTACATTCTAGAAAATGTTCTCCGTCGTCATATTTTCATTATGTTGTTCGTTCACATAGGTACCTAGCCATTTAATGCATTAAATCAAAAAGTATTTATTGAGTTCAATATAGAATGAAGAAATGGATAATTTTCAACATATAAGAATTACTACCCATCTTTGGTTACATTATATAGTCCCATTACAGTCAACAGTTGCAAACATTTGACAGATAATCCTTCCACAATTCAAAATTGAGACTTGGACAAAAAACGAATGGACTTGTATTTAGTGTACCTAAGTATTTAAATTGTCAGTTATTATGCAGATTGAACAAATACACCAACAAGTATCTACCAAACAAAACTATTTACTATTAAACTCTACGTATAGTCCACGTAGCCTAAAAAAATGTGTGCAAATACAATTCACAAATATAAAGCATTGAAAGTATATAAATACATACATACAGAACAACTCAATTTTTTTCCATATAGGTATATATTAAAACCAAAATACACATAATCAGTTTAGTTATGTACAACAACACAACATAATAAATACAGTTGAGAATGTATCAATATTAAATGTTTACCTACATTACAATGATATACATTTAAAAAAAAAATACAATGCAAACAAATAACAAATACTGTTTAGGTATGTATTATCCACTAATCCCAGTATTCGCCGCCCCGCCGGCAACATTACTACAATTATGATAGGATTGATAAGGATTACAAATACTTGCAGCCGCAGCGGCAGCAGCAGCCGCCGCCGCCGCACTTGCTGAAACCACAGAGTGATGATATCTGTTATTTATATACATCCCCGGCCAACAGTAAGAATGATTGAACAAGTGACTATGAGTATTTGATAAAGGTAATACATTGCTGTTTACATTACTATTGGTATTATTGGGTGATAAGAAGGAATTAAATTTTGTAGAGTTTACAGTAGCAGCAGCAAGAGCCGCAGCGGCGTATGAAGACCGGAATTCCATTTTGTCATTTGTGTTGATTTGATTTTGATTATGTGATTGCTGGAGAAGTGCTTGGAAGTCAAACTTGTACGCGTAGCGCTTACCGTGAACTTTACTCATGATGTTTTTGTCGTAGTAATACCTATTATTTAAAAAAAAACAGTATTAGTAAGAAGCGTTAGAATCGTTATGCAAATGCTCTGTGTTGTCTTTATTTTTGCATATAATAATATGTCCTGGCAATAATTTTCGAACGTTTTGATAGATCGTGTCCAAATTTGGCACACCTGTTTATTAGATTAGTTTATGTCTCGGTTAAGTTCAAAGATGGGATCAATCGGTCAAAGGCTATCAGAGTTATTGAAGTAAGTTGAAGTTTTCATGCTTTCCATACTACACTGTGTAGGAAGTTAATGTGTTCAAAGTTCAAATGCGTACAGAATTTATATTCTCTCTTAAAATTCCTATGTTCTCGTAAAATGAAGCACGGGGAGTGCACTCAAAGCAATAGGTGTATAAACTCAACTGCGCAGGTACCTAAAATTGATTTGTGCTCTGGAAACTAAGCTATAGGAATTCGGCAGTAAAGGCAAAAATCGATATTAATCGTCACTGCTGCACGTAAAGGAAAAAATTAAATTAGAGCGATAATACTCTTGCGTTCACATCCTGCGCACTACATTGATTTTTCACTGCGGAAAAAGTTGGCTTTGCTCTGCGCGGAAAATCGATTTTGCGCTGAAAAAACATTGATTTTGTTCTGCACAAAAAATTTATTTTGCTCTGTCCAAAAACGAGATTTTACACTGCGCGGAAAATTGATTCTGCTAAGCGAAAAAAAATTGATTTTGCTCTGGCCAAAAAATGGATTTTGCTCTTATCAAAAAACTTGATTTTGTTCTACAAAAAAATTGATTTTGGTCTGCGCGGTAAACGGATTTTGCTTTGCGCAAAAAATTGATTTTGCTCTGCGAGAATAATTGACTTTGCTCTGCGAAAAAAATTCATTTTGCTCTGCGCGGATAATTGATTTTACGCGAGTGAAATCAAACCCGATAGGAATATCACTGCTCTGCGCGGTAGTTCCGCTGTACTTCAATATTATGTGATTTCCCAAAAATCCCCCAAAAAATACCTAAGGCGCCCTAGTTTGCAATGCAACCGAATTATTTATATTGTATATTGAGTAGATATCTGTGTAATCATTTCTTGAGAAGAATGTTTCGTACTAATTTTTTCATGACAACTTAACAAACCTACATACCTATAATATAACTTTGTCATAATTTTCTGAAATGACAGTTCTTGAATGTTTTGTCTTCATATTCCATAATCTTCATATTATTGGATGCTAGGTATAGGCAATTAATATCAGTACCTTAATGCTCTGGATAACTTGTCGTAATTCATATTCGGCTTGGCTTTCCTCTCTCCCCATCTTCTTGCCACCTCATCTGGATCCGTTAATTTAAATTCACCATTATGTCCATCCCAGGCAATGCAATTGACATTCGCGGAATCCGACAGGAGCTCGAGTAAAAACTGCCAGAGTTGAATCTGACCGGAACTCGAGCTCGAGGTTTGTGATGGAATTTGTGAAGAGGATAATAAGTTTTGGGTATTGTTCCTTATTACACTGGAATGGTTATGGTTGCTACTACTGTAATTATTATTGTGATGACTTTGACTTGGAATCGAATGCAATTGATTTTGACTTTGATTATGGGTTTGTTGAGTTGCTGTTGATGATGTTGGGGTTGTTGGAGTTGGTGTTGGAATTAATGAGGGACGGGCGTTTGTACTTGAAGATGAAGTTGTTGCGAGCATCAATTGACTGTATGCTTCTATTCCGTTACAAATACACATATATAATTCCACCGGTGGAATTTTGATAATGAGATTTGAAATTAACATTTATATATATACCGTATTTATTCAAAAGATGACCTAGTTAAAAAAGATGGCCGGGGTTTTGCAAGATGCATTGCATACATAGAAACATAGTGGCATATGTAGGGTAAACAACAGCAGATAAACATAAATACAGGTTTTGTGGACTAAATGACTTGATTTCATTGATACTATTCATCCTACCGATAGTATCATAGGGTAAACAACAGCAAATAAACATGAATACATGTTTTATGGGCTAAATCACTTGATTTCATTGATACTATTCATCCTACCGATAGTATCAACCATAGTAAAAGTTAAAAGATTGATAATATAAAATACAAATTTTGAAAGTTGGCCGGGTCTCAATAAATGGCCGGTATCTAAAGAAATACGGGGTAAATAAGCTCCACTTTGGCAGATGGCCGGAAAGCCATTTTTAGAATAAATACGGTATATATATTTGGATGGTGTAGATATTAGAATGGAGTACAGCAAACGAATTTTGTGAAAGTGCATTTGATTTGATACCTTGAAAATGGGCATGATTATGATGGTGATTATTGTGATTGAAAGTATTTCCATTACTGTAGTAACTCCAGGGTTTTGAACTCCCCGACAACGACAAAGTCTCTGTGACATTTGAATTGAAGAATAATAACGCAAGATTTTGGTAAAATTGCATTTTAATTTAAGAGTTGGAAGAAACAAATACATGTAATTAATCAAAAGAATTTACCTGAATTTGGAACTCGATGAGGTTTTGAATCTGTTCCTGTTGGTGATTCCATTTGGTGATGAATTGGAGTATTTGGATTAGGAATTCTGTTATTATTGAGGATTTTTCTAGAATTACCGTTAGGTTGGGGTGAGTTGGGACGGTTGCTGTGGGTTAACCACATTTTAGAGCTTCGTCTTTTCCGTTTTCGTATAGGTGTAATTTTCTTTGAAGTTGTGACAGAAAATTTATTTTCACTCAAATAATAAGGAACTCTGGATCATTTCAGAGTTAGATTTTTTATTATCTGTGATCACTGTTTGATTTGCCAATATAAGCGCAACTAAATAAGTCAACATGTAAATAAATAAATAACCGGTTTAAAAAAACGAACCCGAAAACTCTGTGTGGAAATGCAAGCCCTACTCACACATATTTGTTTTACACAATATGGTTGAAATTGACGACTCGGTGTTGAAGTATTTATTTTCTAAAATAACTACAAATATCACAATTAAGTATAAAATAACGGGGAATTTTTAAATATTCTTGAAGAAAAACCATTTAATTCTTGCACTTTAAACTTCAATGTGTTTACAATACAGTAATCACAAAATTATTACGGCACATGATTTCTTGAAAAGGACCAAAATCAGATACATTTTTTTGCAAGTTTATATTCATCATTTTATTAGAGTGTGAACATTTTGTTCGTTGAGTTGAGAAGTGTAGTTAAGAACAAAAATTTAAATTTCCGATTTAAGAAAAACCCTAAAATTGCACTTGTTTTGAACAAATTATATTTATTTCACACCTTCAATTCCAATGTATACATTAAGTCAAGTCAAATCAAGTAAGAAATATTTATGCACGATTAAGTAGTCCGAAAGTTTAATGTTAACAATGTTATATGAGACAACTAAATTCTTGGGTAAATCTTATATAGGGGTAAAAAGAGAAACTGAGAAATCTTTAGCTTCGGTTGAGTCTTGGTGACCAGACCCACCACCTTGGTTTCAGATGGCTGTTGAAAGACACACAGAGGAAAGAGGAATGATAGGAAGGAAAGAGAGTCAGAGAGAAAGGAAGGAAGGAAGGAAGTACATCATCACAATCACTTTCTCCGGTCCCCACCGAAGAGGAAACCGAAACGGATACACGCAAAAGTCTCCGGTCTGTTCTGAGGGTTCCCATTGTCTCTCTTAGAGCTCTCAACGGTTCAGATGGTTTCATTATTAGCGCTACCGGAATTTGTTTGCCGGCAAATACTTTTCTGAAGACCTATTTAATTCAATTTCCTTGCTACACTTTAATTTTGAGATTCGAAAAGATATATTGGATCCAAATCAGTCTTGAAATATAAAATAATTCTCTCACTGTCTTGATTTTTAATTCAATTTCAAATAATCGGAGATGACATTAGTTGTTGATCAGTATGGAATTTGGGGTGCTCATTTTTTAACCTAGAAAACTTTTTTCGTATTGTCCAAGTTTCACAAATATTATCCATTGGGTTGGGTAAAACTGAAAAAAACCGTGTGGGTGAAACCGAAAAAAACCCGGTGGGTAAAACGAGGCAAAACGCAACACTCGAATTCTTCTGCAACTTTTCCACAACCGAAAAAGCGTTTCACACTTTTTCAAACTATAACCATAATCTTACTTATTTCATTTTTCACACATACTCAGGAACATAATTAACTCGGGAACTATTTTACCACACATACTGTTTGACTTGAAGCAAGAACAGCTTAACATACCATTTAAATAGGAATTAGAATACATTATCCACTAAGTTAATACTTATGTCTTGTATACAGGGTAAAGGAGTGCACCTGTGTTTCTGAACTTTCATCTCGCAAAGTATAATATGCAAGCATAAGCGCTTGATATGGTTCTGTAGAGAATTTAATTCACTGTCACTGGGCAGATGGCGAGATCATAACTAGTGTTTTGGCATTAAAAAGCCAGTGGGTTTTACAAGTGGAAAACCCGGTTTCTTCCACCAGCGATCAGGTGGGCAAAACTGGAAAGAATATCCGAATTAAAAATAATATTAACAAAATAAAATTTTGGAGTACTAAAATTTCAGAAATATAACTCAAATCATGATAATTGTGAAAAATTAAATTAGTATAGTTGTGGTTTAATGTGAATCTCTGACGTAAATGCGAGACTATAATTTCTCCAAATAGGTTCAAAATCAATTGCTGCTTTCAGTTTGACCCAGTTTTACCCACCCGGATTTTCGGTTTTGCCCACTCCGCACCCCCGTGGGTAGTATGTTAAAAACTCGGAAAATATGAAACCATGGTTGTTACGTACAACTTGTTAACATTTTCCCGAAAAATACGATATTAGGCAAAGGAGGTTAAAATGGGTCAGAGATATGTCGGGTAATACGTCTGTAGGATTTATCGTGGGAAACCCATGTTAGACTCCAATTATGTTTACATGCACATTTTATCCTCCATTGTCTAAACAGTGATAGAGTGAATCACGGCCTGTAATATGACCCATATTACATTCCCAAATCTGCCGGAAAATTTTTTGAAATAATTATCCAACTACTTTTAACACGAACAAGTTTTACCATCCAATCTCGGCAAAAGTCAGAAGAATTCCACAAAAACTATTACGTATATTAGTCGATAACTCACATTACCCTCCTTCATTAATCTACCTAGATTTAACGTCATCTTAAGTAACCGCATTTAAAGACTCGTTTACAGTTCAGAATTATTTGAGACAAAAATGTTAAGTTGAGGTCCATACGAAAAAGTAGTATCGAACCGTGTAGAGCACTAATCTGACTGTCTATCCAAGTTTCATGTAATATTAAGACGCTTTATACTCCATTTCTGCCAGGCTTCTAACTGAACTTACAGATTCCAACTGAGCAAAGTAAAGTAAAGCAAAGCAACCGGTTAGACTTATGTTATACTTGACTTCACCCTCTCTCTGCGCTTTAATAAGACCATCTACTTCTCTAAAGGCTTACCACATGATTCACAAAACCTTATTTCGAAAGCCGTAAATTATCTAAGAAAAGTTTGAAATTCACATATTATTTCCATTTAGCATAATATTCCGCTTTATACCTGAGGTTCTTTGGGTTCCAAAGAAACTATATTATTTCTCTATTTTGCTTTACACAAAAATAAAACATACCACTAAAACTATCCTGTGGACTCAATTCTTATCCACTATAACTAAAAACCATATATTTTTTTCTAAAACTCACAAATTTAAAATCTCTTCCAACTTCTAAATGTAACTTTGGTATTGGATTGGATTGAATTGAAATCTGGAGAGAAAAAAATTCTAATTCTTACAGCAATCATACAAAAAACGCACGTAACCCCAAAAAGAGCTGAAGATTTCGGGTGATACTCTGGAACCACAGTGCAGTTTTCTGAACTGAACACATCATCAGAAGAGAAGTGAGTGAGTGAGTGTTGTGCTAAAGCTGCTGCCCGGATTTGTGCTCCACCGGGGGTGGCTTTACTTCAACTGGCAACTGAAGACTTTTGACTCGACACGACTTGACTTGACTTGAAGACTCCTCAGTCGTCGTCGTCAGCATCATCATCACGCTTTATATAATAATAGTAACATTAGAGGAGAGAAAGAAAGAGAAAATAGAAGGAATCAAGTGAGGAGCCAAAGGAGTCTTAGATATAAACTACAAAAAGTCTCTATCGAATAATATTACATTACATTACATTAGATGAGGAAGGAAAAGCGGGAACACTTATGTGAGGTGTGGATCCCGTGTCAGCGGGAGGTCAGAATGATTGCGACCTAGGCCTAATCCCACCTTTCCTACCCGGATTTCCCGCTCCCATCTCTCCACGACGAATATACTCATATAATAATATACCCGGGTGAGAAAGAGAAGTCAAGTCAAGTAAAGTCAACGGAATTTCCTTTTCCTCCTCTCCGTATATATTTGAACTCAGCTCTCCTGTATATATATACAAGAAAGGAAACGGAATGAGTAGAATTGAATCCAGTTTCTAGAGATCTACACAATTTGAATTTCAAATTCTGTCCGACTCTTTATAGTCCATGCTATACTCTATGATATGTCTCCAACTTTCCGGCTTTAATACTTTTCGTTTGCTCTTTATTAAGTAGCGGAAGCTACTTTATGTTATATCAAAGAAACTATAGAGACATCAAGCGCAAGCGACTCCGTTACACGGATCGAATCGGAGTGATAGCTTTTGCATTCTGGATCAGATTTAATGAGGAATCTGATCCCATCCGCTATATACGAAATTCGTGAACTGATCCGAGCATGAAGAATTCGCGCAGTAAACAGTACTTTCAGTCATTACAATGAAAGTTAATACTAATGACTGAACGAGGCACTGAACACTATTTTTATTAGTTTCGCACAAAGTGAACCTTTGGATCAATCCGAACGGATCCGGTTGGATTTTGGATTGGATCAGATCAGACCAAAAAAAAAATTCGAATCGGATCGGATGGAATGAATTCATATCGGGTCGGATTTCGAATTACAGCAGATTGGATCGAATCAGATCAAAACAATTTCGGATCGAATCGGAATGCATGAATGCAGATAAAACCGGATTTCAATTAAAACCGCTCAAATCCGAAACTTTCCTATCCCTGGTTGCAACGTTTTACTGCTTCTGTTTATAAGTAGTGGAAACTACTTTCGTTTTTCCTGAATCACTCTTATCTTCATTGAATCTGTCTGTCTGTCCTTTCCTCTGGATGTCTGTCCAAGTCACAACTTACGAAGGTGTGGACTGATTCACACCGAATTTGGTACATATGTTCCTTTGATCCATGTAGATCTTGAGCTTGTAAATGGACCAAATTGAGTAAGTCCATAACCTTTACAACACCAAGTGTAAACATTGACGTATTGAACTAGGCTTATCACATTTGTGACACGAAAGTAAAAGTCAATCTAAACGCTGCTACAGCTATGGAGACTGCGAGTGAAGCGAGCGGATTACGAGTTGTAATGAACTAAGCCTGCAAATTGTAGCACCAACTCAAATATTTGACCATTTCTACCTTTCTAATGATTTCTGAAATTTCCTTTAAAATTTGGATAGGAACGGATTGATCTGATATTTGGTAGGGTTGTTCACTATTAGGATATCAAGGAATACAAAAATTCCCAGCCTCACAAAATCCACAGCTTAGCCGATATTACTGTTGGAATAGCGGCTGTCACACTGTGACACTTGTTGTCGTTAAGATTAAGGGAGT
>JAAXYV010000353.1:0-12910 GCA_036851875.1 Novacerus sp. FZ-2019
GGCAAGACTATAAGTATGATTGTATAGCTTGAAAAGCATACCGCGAGTCGCAGCTATACTAAATCTCAGCACACTATTATAATGGAATGCCTGCGGCAACATAAAGTGAAAGTTGCCGCAGGCATTACATAGTATAGCTGTGACTCGTGGTATGCTTCTCCGGCTATACAATCATTCTTATGGTCTTGCTAACTCTAAGGTCAATATAACAGTAGCGAGCTGACTCAAGTAGACTTTGGATCTGTACTGACTTATTAGAGTCTAATGCATATAGACAAACATACCTACTCTTCACTGTTCACGTCAAGTCAAGGCAAGTCAACCCTACTCAAATCAACTCAATACCAACCAGTACTCTTTGCTCTATACTCTACCAATATACTATCAACTATACACTACTGCACTCACTACACTTCTCATTGGGAACTTGAAGCTTTAAATTTAGCTTACACTTCACTTACATTTTCATTAAGCCAGTAAATCATCCGACCAAGAGGCCAACGAAACCAATCTAAACGAAACATAGACACGAGTCTCACTCTTCCCATCATCTCAGCGTAGTCTTATATCAACCGTAAAACTCTTGTGCACTGCACAGCCCTCTTTGCTTTCCACTCCACTGTATTTGTAATTCCAACTCTGCATACAATACAGTCTATTCACCTTTAGAGTTTCCGTTTCTATAATAGTGTAAGTAATGCCAGCAGTAGCTGTGCCTGCAACAAGAGGTTCACTGTCCCTCACTACACAGAAGTACAGCTGCTGCTGGCTCTATGGGAACAACGCTGTACTTACACTATTATAGAAATGGAAACTCTAAGGATGGATAGACTATACTACATGCTACATACCACATGCACTGTACAGAGACTAGAAGAGAGTAGAATAAAATAACATAATATTATAGAGAAAATACCTTTCGCCAATTCCAATAGGAATTAGAAAGAAAGAATGCATTAAAGCCATATTATTATGAGTACCGTTGAGTTTAGATGAGTGGCACTGTGGGAACTATGGCTGAAAATAATATAAATCATGCCACACAACTCAAATACACCATCACGGCCTACAGGTACATTTTTCTCTGCCAGGACTGTGCCACATTTTGTGATATTGTTTTCTGAACACGTCCATCTAGAGGCGGTGAAGTGAGGAAAAACTCATTCATTTCCTTCATTCTGATTGTCAGTTCCCAATACCACTGGAAATTTTTACTTGCTTTTCTTGCTTTGCTTAACTTGACGTATAGTCTATCTAGTCTTGCTCTGTTTGTTTCTCTGAACCTGAGCATACATATATAAATAAAACTCAATTTATCTCAACCCATCGAAATCAAAAGCCAAACTCAGGCAGGAGTCAAATGGTGCGTAATATTTGTACAACATAAAATATAATTGGCCTCAATAGGCTCCCTGAATCTAACTTGACGCAACCGATTATTACTATTATAACTGCCGGACAGGGAAGGGTGTTCAGTAGAAAATCAGAGAAAGAGTGAGGGGTTTAGACTATAGACACAAGAGAGAAGAGATTAATTTCATTTCCTCCAGCACTACAGTGCAGCATAAAATGAACTAAAGTAAAGTAAAGTAACGTAAAATATAGTAAAGCAAGCAAAGTAAATGATGGATGGGCATTGATTATCAATGGCGGTAGCGGTAATGTGTAATGTGAATGTGACTTTGGGCTAAGTACATAATAATAGTAGCACGTATGGTTGGATGGTTTTCTCTTCTATTCTGAATGTACGTCCATATAGTAGAAAGTCTCTGATTGGGGTTATGATGATGCCCTAGTCTCTCTAGTCTGTTCGTTCGTTGTAAGGATGGTTGGTCCGTCCTTCCGTCGGTCGATAATTGATGTTGTCAGAAATAGAAGTTGAAATAGTAACTAGCTACAGCTATACTTGCAGTAAACTAACGTAAGAGAAAAGCTATAATAACTTGACTTGACTCGGCTATCGAACAGAATAGAATTGAACTGGCAGAAAATAATGGCCGGAAAATGGAAGGGGAAGCACACATGAGAGCATTTACTTTGCCACACACTGACACATCACATTCACATCAGCCCAACCCAACCCAGACAAGTCCAAGTTCAGTCAAAAAGTCACAGTCAGAGCATTCAAGTGCTCCAGTTATGCACATAGTACAGTACGTAAACGTACGTTACGTATGATAAATAATCTTCCTTCTTGACTGAGACAGAACTGGAGGGCCATGCTATGCCGTGCCATAGATGACTATTGACTATGTTTGCTCCAATATGTTCACCATAAGTCAGTCAGTTATGTCATAGTCATACTCATCTTTCAGTCATTTATGCAGCACAATGGAATGCAATGTGTAATGTACTGCCTCTATGCATGCATGAGGATTTATAAATGTTTCGGAAGGAAACAAAATGTGAATGTGAAGTTAAACATTGAAACATTTCACTTTATCTACATTTTATATGTAATTGTATTGTTTGTAGCTTGGTAGGTATAGGTAAGTATAAATACAGAATTCATGTAAACAAGCTCGACAAAATATTACAGTCAAGTGCAAGAACAGTCGAGCCCAGAATCCAAATCAAGACTACAACGGAACTAACGGGGCATTATATAATTAGAATTCTGATTCCAACTCTTGATTCCTTTTGATTGTATAGAATTTATAGTTCTTGTTCCAGAGGGATTTAAATGAATGGATGGATGACTAGACCAGTGCAGTGGAGCAAAATCAAGAGTTAGAAAGAGGGGATATGCAAGGACAAAATTGAAGTTATATCCATTTGGAATTTTTGAAGCAAGGCAGAAGTGAATAAATGATTTGAAATCACAGTCAGTCATCTCCGTCATCACTACTACTACTACTTCTACTATAGCTAACTATATTGCCGATATCATGAAAATGCAAGCTTAGAATCGCATACTCAATAGTAACTGTACTCTACGCTACTACAAGTATTTGTATAGAGGTTGAATACACAGCTTATATACAAATATTATGATGTAATTTGTCTGTACAGCTGACTTGTACCTGATCTTGAAAATTTAAGGCATCATGCCTCATGCCTCATTTGATGCCTGAATCCTCAAGTGTCGTCCCTTATGATTAATTTTGATTTTATTTGGTTGGGGTTAGGTTATTTCAGGTTATAGTAGGTCATTTCGGATCAGGTTAGACAACTTGGTTAGGTTAGGTTAAATAAAGATTTCAACTGATATTTGAAGAACAGAACTCAAGGCATGAGGCATGGGGCATGATATTTTAAATGTGAGGCATAAGGCATGATGATTAAGATTTGAGGCATGAGGCATGAGGAATCAAATGAAGCATCAGATGAGCATGAGGGATGCTGTTTCAAATTTGAGGCATAAGGCATGATGCTTTAAATTTGAGGCATGAGACATGAAGAATCAAATGAGGCATCAGATGAACATGAGGCATGCTGTTTCAAATTTGAGGCATGAGACATGAGGGATCAAATGAGGCATCAGATGATCATGAGGCAAGATGCCTCCAATTTCCAAAACCAGGCACAAGTCAGCTATTCTGTAAAAACAGAGTATGCCTACGTACATGTCAGATATTATGTTTAGAGAGCAATAGAATGAGTTGCCAATAGCCAATGTTGGTAGAAGGGATAGTAATGATCTAGTTCTAGTTCTGCCTCTGTCTGCATAGTTCGGACTTGGTTTCAGCTTAGAGTGCATTGCTTTGCTGTGCTTCAGTCTAACGAAATACTGTACTTCTGAGAATTTTATCTGAAGATTTTATTATTCTGAACCATGCTGCATGTAATTCGAATCAACTTGGGACTCTTCATTCCGAATCTGAATTTGTTTCGTGTTTTGTATGCAGTTTAGATGCTCTGCGTCTGTGTTTGATTGAGTGCAGACCTGCATGTGTAGTGCATCTCAACACACAAGAGTCAGTCAGTGCGGTCTCAGTGAAGGCACTCCAAGAAAACTACAGGCAATGTGAGGCAAGGCAAGTGAGTCCACTCAGTAACAGTGACAGTGGATATTATATTTATACAGCACACACTCAACACACATCATTGAAGTTTAGGGAGATAACAGTCGGACTGAAGACATGACAGGGAAAACAACAGGAGTGGAGGGAGAGGATAATATAACTGACTATATATAACTATACAGTCAGTGAATGAAAGTATATCAAAGACAACACGGCAAAACATGAAAGCAACATAGAATTACACGGCATGATGACGACTGAATCCATGCAATAATACGTACAATAATAATATTTATTATGTATTAAAGCATTGTTTGTCGACAATATTTAGAGCAGGAGTAACTATAAAAACTGTGCCTTGTAGGGACCATCGGACAGAGGATTATGGAGTACCCAATACCGAGTTAACATGATTGAGCATTGAATACTCAGAAGCAGGGTGCATTGCATTGTGAAAATAAACCAAGCGGAGATGGAACGGAAAAGACTGGAATTTTATACTCTGGTAATTTGACATGCTACCAGGCAGCCAGTATGTCCACTCACTACCAGCTCAGGTAAGGTGAATCATTTCTGAAGTTGGCTTCGTTTCCAATTTGGATTCCGCCTCTGAACTCCTATTTTATTTCTTGACTACAGACGAGACGGCCTAAAAGGAAAGTGTAAGCAAGCGTTGGTTTCGTTCGCTCCAGTTCCGGATTTCGTGAGAGTTTTTCATCATGTCGTGTCAACTGCAACTCATGTAAACCGAGAAAACATATCTACACCATACAGTTTTACTTGTATGTTTGTAGGTTTCGTTTCATTTTTTGACGTGGTTCACTTTAACTTCACATCTTATGGCTGGCTATTGCTGTTGCTGGCGTGACTGTGACATTTAAAAAAAATAGTTTGAGTGCCTAGTGCCTACTATTCGTTTGACTAGACTTGACTTATTGACTTGGCTTGGTGTAGTAGTTTTGTAATATCAAATCTTCAAGCTCAAGCTAAGTTCAATTTAAGGACAGAACAGAACAGGTTCCTTTTGCACTCAAGACTTTTTAAGGAGAGAAATTAATAGCCTGATATTTGCAACTGACATACATTGAGACAGACGCCTGATCAAGACTCTTTGTATACCTATACCAATACAGTCTTCTTGAAAACGGCAATACTTTTGTGGCGTCTTAACTTAACTTTAATTCATTCCCTATAGATAAAATCTCTTAAAGAAACAAAGCATTTTCTCAAGAAATAATTAGATATAATATGAATAAATAAGTCTGTCAATCATGTCATATTTAATATTCACAATACATACCTGTATTATAACTAATGAAGAAAGCAGAAAGAACTAAGGGCAACATGTTAAGGTACTTTCTGTATATAAGTAACCAATGTTTTACGTTACATTAAATTTCCTTCTGTGCTGTAGAGTTACAACAAAAGTTACTACGCGATTTTTATAAGAGTTTAAATTTGGTAACTCCGAATCCATATGAAAGTTTAAACTCTTACATATAAAAGTGGAGTAGTAGATACAGACAAAACAAATGCTTCAATTTGGTATCTGATTTTGTCCCCAACGTCAATTTTTCTTATGCCATCCTCACAACACGACACGACAAGACAACATAATTGGTGACTTGACTTGACTTGACTTTGGATTGAACCAGTTTTGTTATACATATTACATAAGTTCCATTCACTTCAAAAGCTTATAAGTGCATTCTTGGTTGTCTTATACATACCTTGTCGTTTCATCACTACCCAAACAACAAAAGACAACTTGGGAATCCCTGCTGTTGGTTTACTTTCAATTCAAGTAGTACAGCAGTGTATATAGAAGAAGGAGCAAAGGCAAAGAAGGAACAGACGGGAATTAGGAAAGAAAAGCAAGAGCAAACAGCAGAGCAAGAATTTTAGATTCACATCTCTTGATAGCTCTTATTAATTAGTTTCAAAGAGCCTTTAATGTCTGAAGACTAGACACAAAGGACAGGAGCATTTTTCATGATACACTGCGAATGTGTGAGTGCACATGTCCTCTTTTCTTACAAGCTTACATAAATACCTACACAATTAGAATGACAATTACAAGTCTGTTCATGTACTTTTACATATGCATGAATTGTGTGTATGTAGGCATACATGTGTGTGTTGACATGATACCCTGAATGAAATCAAGTTAATTCCCAGTATACATCTAAGCTCAATTACGTAATTTGATTTGAATTTAACGAATGCGTAGAATTTGTTGCAAATTAAAAATCCGCGAAGCAGAAAAATTAACTCAGGAATTCAACTCAATGACGCAATTGGAAATGTATAGTGTAACACGTGCCAGATATCATTCAATTGCTGAGCCCTCCCCATTAGTCAATTATACTTGAGTAAGTGCATTTTGTAAGCACGTATATTTTTAAACTAAAGTCCTTGTCAAATAAGCCATAATTCTTGAATTATTCTATTTATTTATTCAATCATTTTATTGCTAAAAGCCACCTTACTTCAATATAGGTGTTCACGAACAATATAATAACTATACCCACTCATAAAGTATAATGGAAGTACATATATAGAACTCTCCAAACCGTTAAAGCATCTAACAAAATAAACAAAGCTAAAATTACTCCTTAAATATCCAATGTATCGGATCCTTACGCTCTTAAATTATGGAGAGTGCTGGAGAGTGAAGAAGATAGATTTTTTTTCTTTCTTGTTTGCTTCGTTTTTTGACTGTTTAAAAGGAGAATTTCTGCCCAACCTGACGTTGCCCACACCACATCACATCTGACGTCAAGTGAAGTCAGTTAGACAGAAATTGACAGGAAAATCCGTCATTTTTATCCCACACATCCGATCCCACAGCTACTTTTTCATTTCATCTCATCTCATCTTGTTTGAGCGTTAGCTACAGATAGTGTTTTATGTATATATAAACCTACCTATATATCCCTAGGCTTACTTACTACTGTTGCTATATGCTACTCACAATCAGCTCATAGCTCAACTCCAGCTCATCTCATCTCATCAAAGAAAGTTGAATCGAATTTTTGTAAGCAGCTGATGCCCGATGAGTTACGACTTGGAGCATCGGCCGACGGCTCAGATCTCGAGCACGATGAAAGAGAAGAAAATAAACTATTATTGGGAATTGAGAGTACGCCAAGGAGCTCGCGGCAGCAGTTTCCTTTCCTTTCCTTGCCTTGCCTTGCCTTTCCTTTCATATCCCATCTAGCTGCCTTACAAACATATGAAAGGTTAAATAACATTTTTATTCAAGAGTTAAAGAAGCAGCTTACACCGAGCATTCAAACTACGTACATCTCTTCAATCGAGTATAATACAAGGATCTCTTTGACAAAGCAATAAGACTTGAGCTCAACTCAAACTTCACTTAGAAAGAAAAATTCACAAGTTTTCACTTAGTTCTTACTCAGCTGTTAATAATCAGCAAAAGGCTTTATAGATCACACAGTAGCTACCTACTCTACAAAAAATAAACCGTCATCTGTTTCCATTTCTTGAAACATTTTCTACCCAATTCAACAATCTAAAACACTTCAAGCGACTCTATCTACTTTTAAGGATTTGGTAAAGTAATCTGAAGTGATGTTGTAATTAAGCTTAAAGGTCTGATATCTCTATTACAATACAGCACATAGACTATAAGAATAATAAAAAGAGCATTAATCTACCTTACGGCTAACTAACGGCAAAAGACCACGAATTGAATTAAAATACTTGGATTGAACTTGCATTGCTTATTACTTGGCTAACCTAAGTTAGTTCCACCTATTTACAAAGTTGTTAGAATACTTAGAATTACACTGTTGTCGTTGTCACTACTGTCTGTCTGTTGCATTCAATTCAAGTCTGTCGTCGTCTGTCTGGTCCTGGTCTGTACATTTTTCAGTTCAGTTGCGTTGCGTTGCTTTGCTTTGCTAGTATTTAGTTTATGTATAGTATTAGTAAGTACGTAGTCTCATGTGCAGTTCCTGTGCCCTATTGATATATTACATTACACATAGTGCCGGAGGCGAAAGCATATCAACACGAATTGAGTCAAGTCAAGTCAAGTAGAGTAGAGTATCATCAAGTAGTAGTTGTCACTCCTATTATCCCTTTCTTCTCTTCCTCTCTTTTATATTCCTACTCCTTAAGGGGTTTTTCCTCTCAACTTGGCGTGGGAAGATGAAACGATACTGTCAGCTTTAATTAAAAGTCATGCTGACTGACTTCTACTTCACTTTGCTTGCTTACTTACTTACTTACACTTACTTACCTACTACTCTCTTTACGTGGCTCTGGTTGTGGCTATGTACGTTAACTAAACTACACACACAATGTACAGTATTCACTCACTGCTCACAACTACAACACAACTACTATTACTGTGCTACAACTCACTACAGAGCAACTTCACCATAGTACTTTACTCCTTTCTTTTCCTTTACTTTCCTTGATAGGTACTCCATTATTGCCTTTGACTGTTGCTATCCTCAGGCCTGGGCTACTGCTACTACAATAATATATCCTTACTTTACTTCAGTATACTTAGGTAGGTATACTTTTTTTATTTAACAACATTTTTATTTCTACACTTTAACAACCATATCAGATACATATAGGTACATAATACTCAGTTTTTGTAAGAGTTTCAATTTCGTATGGTATTTGCAATTACCAAATTGAAACTCGAAAAACGAATGTAGTGTAGTTAATACATACCTATAGACAATTCGTATATATATGTGTATAGCTGATGTGATTACACACCTTCCTATTTATACTTTTTTATGCACCTAATCCCGCATCTCTTATCTTATAGCTTTGTCTCTTCTTGTCGTTGTCGTCGTTCTGTTTTGATTTCTCTCGCTCCTGCTCCTTCCTGAGTGTGACTGTTTACTTTGAAGTGTTTATGCAATGTAATGCATGTAATCACAATGATGAGACAAGATTGACTAAATTAGTTGTGAGTTGGGGTTAGGTGGAGGTAAGTAGTTAAAGGTTGACTTGATGGGATGTTGCCTTGGCTTAGTTGGTTTGACTGTGACTTGTATGTAATGTAACTAAATTCTAATTGCACTACATGTGTGCTCAAGGAAGCATGTTGATGATATCTTGATTTGTTCTACAGTCACACCAGGGCTGACTCAGCTCTGGAATAATCTCCATAGTCTTCTCTGCTGATGTGTGAAAGTCATGAAAGTGTTAACTATCCTTCATTTAATTCAACATCTGTGTTAAGTAAAGTCTGTGTAGATGTTGTGGTTTTTTTTAGAGGTTGTAGGTTATGCATAGTACAATTGCAATGTGAAATGCTGGGGTGTGCGGTGAGCGTTAGAATTTTAATTTAAATCAGGGTGAGCTGCTCATCGCATCCCATCATATCACTATAATTAACTTGGCTAAAATAACATAACAGGAGATAGCAGAACATAACATAACAGAGCATATGTACTTAACTACTGTAATAAATATGTAGAGGCGGCATTTATTTCTTTACCTTAGGTTAGTCAAGTCAGTGAATTAAGCCCGGCCTTATTTCGTCTGCCGTCTGCTGCTGCTGCTGCAGTTATTTACTCTAGACTTCAGAGGAGTTCTGTGAAGTAAGTAGATCTAGAGAAAGAGAACAAAAACAAAATAGAAATAATTTATGGGCGAGGCCAGTTTTAAATTGAAGGTTACATTTTATACACATGAATACAATGCACCACTATACAATACTGCCGACGGCCAGACACACTAACCAGGCAAGGCAAGTGAAGTTAAGTCAAGTCTTGACTAGATCACTCAGAACAAAAATGAAAATCAACCAACCAACCCAAGTGACTTTTTAAAAGCTTACCTACTTTACATACTTAAAAAATTCAAATGAGAAGACATGACATAACATTAGTTGTCATCACTCAACTCAACTCAACTCGACTCATGAAACATGATGACTTTGGACTTTTATCTCTGTTGTCCAACCAAGCCTACTGAAATTCTAAGCCCATCCATTTCCATTCCATTCTATGTTATGTAGGTATTGAATGTTGCTTGCTACCAAAATTTACTTCCAAACAGAGAGGGGCAACTTTAGAAAAAATACATTTCTCTCCCATTCACGTCACATCAAGTCATTTGAATGTTCTTTTAATAATAATCATTCCATTATGCAAATGCAAATTAAAAACTGCTCTCTCGTTCACTATTCCATTATGCAAATGCAAATTAAAAACTGCTCTCTCGTACACTAGGTATATCATTCTTAAATGTCATATGGTTAGAGCATATTAGCCACTCAGTGAAGACTTCTGTCGTAAGTAAGTAAGTAACTCAACACTGGTTTGAGTGAAGGGAGCATTTTTCTTTATCGTACAACTCAAGTATTCTCATATAGAATAAATTGATACTCAGCCCCAAGCTGTAGAGTGTGTACTTGAATTCTTACCGAAAGTTCAAATCTGAAAGAATGAGTGAAGAGAATGGCAGTGCAATGGGCAGCATAGTCTGCATACAATATTTCAGTTTGGCCAATTTAGATAACCGAGAAAGGGAAAGTAAGTATCTATTGTAGTAAAGATAGTCCTTATCCCTGTAGTAACACCACTTAAGAGTTTAAGCGGCGTTTCTACTGCAGATAAGGAATCCCTCAGTTTAAGCAATCCTGTTATGATATGAATAACCCTGAGCCTATAAAACGAGGAAAAGCTACTGAACTATATAGTTATAGTTATGTATTCATATCTACTAGATATTCCATTTTCAGCAAAAAAAAAGCTGAGTTACGACAACTGTTAAGAAATACATTATTCTATCCATTTTTATTACTCTACCCCCAAGAACTTGGTCAGTCACCAAATCGAACAATCTGATTGTCACCCACCACCATAAAGAAGCATTGCAAAAACGGTTTAGTCAAACTACTCTCCAATAATACTGTTTTTCAAAATCACAAGTGGAGTTTTATTCGATTTATTGTCTTGAAATTTATTGCATTCGAGACTCTGTATCTTTTTTGGACTATAATATTTCATTGCTTTTCGAGGGCATATAAATCTCGCTCATTTGAAATAAACGCTTAAAACTAACGAAGAGGACAGTATTTTGCTTTCTCTAATTTGTTTTCGTACATGAACGTAGTCTTGCTGGCACACAAATTATGTGCAGATATATAAGTGAGTCACATACACACATTACATACATACATAAATACATCAATCCTTGCCTTTAATATATGAGTGTATGGCATAGTATGAAATGAAGTATGAAAAGAATGGGGATTTACTGTATGAATAGTTAGTTAGTTCTCTTCTACTGTCACGGTCTCAGCTCAAAAGCCTCTTTCTTGTACAGTATAATAATATGAAGTTCTAACATAATATATCTGTGAACTTATCTTACGTATGTATGTGTGGATTTGTTAATTTATGTAGTGTGTCTGTGTATAGTGTGGAGTAAAGTATGTACCTAAGTTTATTTCGTTGCTATCTGCTTTGTTCGGTGCAGTATTGTGTGTTGGTGTATATTTGACTTCAGTCTCGTTGAGTCGATTTAAGATCATCTCTGCTGTTGACATCAATCATCATTTAACTACAGACATATTCTTGTTCTCTATTGCTATGGTCTGGTCTGGGCGTAGTGTATACCTATATACATACATCCTATACCATTGTATTTGAGACCTGGTCTTAGATAACTTAATTGCCTAGCTTCAACTTCTCTGCTTGTTTGCTTCATTGCCTAATTGCGCTTTGACTTTGCCTTTGCCTCGCGTCATCTTTGGCATGGGCTTTCATAACTAAAAACTGAAAGAGATTTGAGTTTAGAAAGAGAGTATGTATAATATAGTGTAGAGCATACAGTAATGAAATGAAATGAAACATGTACGTACACTACGTAGGTGTAATAGAATATGTGGTTGGGTTGATTTTCCTGTAGTTTTCTTCACGTTGTCAACTTCAAAGAGGTTCTATTATTAAGCAAGTCAGCAGTTTTGAAAGTTTACTACGCAACATGCCGTGCAGACAGAAGATCAGACTTAACTAACTATAGTCCATTGTACCCACTTCGGCACTGGATATTTTTAAAGAATATGAAATGAAGCATTATTGCATGAAGTAGAGGGAATGATTGTATTATGTTGTGAGTACATGTAGTGTGTGTGTATATATATATACAGGTAACGACGGAGTCTTAGGATAGGAGGATAGGGTTTGTTTTCTAGTTTCTGCTTACTTTACGATTACTACCTTGCCACAGAAATAACAGCAAAGGAAAGTAAAGCATAGAAAAAGTATTAAAAAGTTTTGCAGCATGGTTGCCTTTGCTAGTTTTCTTGCAATTTTAAAATCGACTCTCCCACACACAGACTACGGGCCAAAGATTCAAACGCAGATATAAAGAAGATCTGTTTAAGATTTTGCTATTCTATTCCATTTCTATTCTTTTCATTCCCTTTCTTTGGTCTTCTTCACGTTTCCTTGACTTGACTTTGCCACATTTTCCATGCTTTACTTTATGTTACATTACATTTATATTATATTACATTACATTAATACATTACATGTGCCTCTGGGTGCGTAGGACATATTATTATCTACTCCAGCCTCTAGTCTCTACTCTTTGTTACAGTATCATATTCTCTGTAGGTACTCTAGTTCTGTAGGTGTGTTCTATTCTCTGATCTGTTGCTTGTATAGATACAGTAGCAGTGGCAGTGGCAGTGCCTCATTCGCTCTATCGCTCTAGGATATCCTGCTACTCAGTATTCATTGCATTGTACGTATTGAATTTTAGAGTAGTTATACTTATACTTATAGTTGTGGCAGTTGTAGTTGTACTCCTACTTTGGCATAAGGACGGGGAATACGATAGCAAAAGCAAAGTAAAGCAAAGTAAAGTAAAATAGCAAGGCAAGAAACGTCGCGGTAGGATCAGATAATGTATTCCCTTTTGTATTTTTTCTATATATT
>JAAXYV010000354.1:0-12907 GCA_036851875.1 Novacerus sp. FZ-2019
GTCCAGGACAATGTCACAATTGTCCAGGACAATGTCACAATTGTCCAGGACAATGTCACAATTGTCCAGGACAATGTCACAATTGTCCAGGACAATGTCAGAGTTGTCCAGGACGATGTCAGAATTGCCCGGAGGCCAATGTCACTATTATCCAGGACAATGTCACAATTGTCCACGACAATGTACTATATTGAATACTATGGAATAGAAGTGCTGATATCTATTGCATTTGTACAGCTCCATGGCATAGTTGGGATTTGTATACATCAGTGCCACCTATTCAAATTTTCACCTCGTGAGTCGGAGTGAAGCTGAACTCCGTCGCAGACTCTAGTAAGATTTCGATTTCTTGTCTACATTTGTAACAGCTTGGCGCCAAATAACTATTCTACCACTTGTGGGTGGAAGTGTTAAACTGTGGAACGGGCTAGGTGGTGATCTGGAAGATTCTGAGCTTGGTGTGGATTACGTCAAAAATCTACTTAGTCAGTCTATACTTAAAAAGATACACGATTGCTATGTATATTGTTGTGTCCGTTAGAAATGGATTTTTGAAATTTCTAACAAGGTACCCCTCTAATTTGTTCCATTTTATGAAGAAAAGATCTGTCAAATTTTTATCCTATTTGGTGGACATTAGGCGGCGTCGCCGGTAGATGCAAATGAAGCATGGGAATGGGCATATGAAGCGGCATATCAAAACCCAACACGTGAGCGCGACCCCTCAATGTATTCCAATGGGACTGTATATTTAACTGAAGTTTCTTCTCATTATTTGAAACATCTTCAAACGGTGGACCTTTGGGAATTTTTAAATCAATCATTTTGGGCCGTATACAGACCATCCGTATTTGGTCGATTTTGAAAACACCCAAAGGGGCACCATGAAGATGCTTGGAACACATTGAGGGGTCGCACTCACGCGTTGAGTATTGATATGCCATTTAATATGCCCACTCACATGCTTAACTTGTATCGACCGTCGACACCATCAAATGTCCACTAATTGGGATAACAATTTTCCCGATTTTTTTCTTCATAAATGGAACAAATTAGCGGGTTACCGTGTTGAAACAATCAAAAACCCATTTCTAACGGTCACCCTATATGTATATGATTAAACGTATTGACTATATTGTGCGACTTTGTAATAGTTAAATATGAGTGAGTAACAATATATAAGATAGTTTATTTATTTATTTCTATTTTAAAAGGTGTTTGTATGACTGCGAGTGTGGATTGTCGACGTAGGTGTGCGATTCTCCGTCCGCTCACTCACGCTCACGCTCTTTCCGTGAGTGCGAGCTTGAACCCATGAAGCTCGCTCACCAATACCTTACTAAGTATCTAGCTCACTCACGCTCGCGTTCATTCCGTGAGCTTGAGTTTGAACTCATGAAGCTCACTCACGCTCGCGTTCATTCCGTGAGCTTGAGTTTGAACTCATGAAGTTCGCTCAGCATTACTAAGTTTCAAGCTCACTCGCGCTCATTCCGTGAGCGTGAGCTTGAATTCGAGAAGCTCGGTCACAAGTAGTTTATTTTGAGGTAAGCTCCGGCAGGCCTAGCTTTGCAGTATGATGTCCAATTGAAACAATTGACAATTTGATGATTAACCTGTAGCAATAGGATTTATAGGACCCAAAAACGCTTAGCCGTGAAGAATCCAGTGTGTTGGGTGCGCTCATGGACCAATGGATGTAATATCCTTATTAACTTGAGGTATTAATATAGGGGAGTGATGTGAGTTTGTATAGGGGAAGACAAATTTACATCACTCCCACTCTTCTCCTAGACAAATCGACAGTCACATCACTCCCCTATGAAATAAGTGTTTATTCTTGAGTGGGACTTTTAACCACCTAAAGGGAAATGTTGGGTATGTATTTATGTGCATCAGTGAATGTACACTTATATGTACACACATTGGTTTAAGCTGGCATATGAATATGTAAGTAAGCTTAAGTATAATTTGAATATCAGCACCTATCTAGTACGTGTTGATAAGTACGGAGGCTACAATCGGAGAGAGTAGGTCAGGCTCTATGGAACACCATAGACGGAGAACCATATAGAAGCTACGAGCTATATCCTGGCTACCAGGATATAGGCATAGCTCGTAGGTGTTATATACAGTGTACCCTAAAGCCTAACCTACTCTCTCATATTGTAGCCTCTGAATGTATACATACCTATACATTTATGTAAGTGTATATCACATACTGAGCAAGTTTTCTACCCTTCACGGACAGTCAGTCAATTTTATATAGTAAGAAACCCTTTGTATTCGCCTTAAAAGTTATATGGTTGCTATATAGTTTGGGGCTATACTCGGGACATGTAATCTGATTGATTTATCCTGAGTGTATTCTAAAACTATATTAGGATCCAGGACATTATTAAAATAGTGCAGGAGAATATTAAAATTCTCCTGTACAATATTAGAATTGTCTATAACAATGTTATAATTATGTTGGAGCATGGAGATGAGAATTTACAGTTGCGTCTCATAGATGAGATTTAGGCATTCCTTGAGTACGTAGGTTCTTTAATCCTACGTTGGATGACCTCGGCCTAAACTATTGGCTTATAGAACTCTGCACATCTATCTTCAACTATATAGACAAACTGTTACCACTCCCGTATTGTGAACTATGCATATAGAATGCCCCAAAGCTAAGATAAAAGAATGATGTATCTTTCACTCAAAGTTTCATTAAGAACCGTGTACATGCTGTGATAATTGGGTGCAGGGTATAGGCATATCTCGTGATTGCTATATGGCTCCTGGTCAATACCCTGAATCGTGGCCAAGTATATGAAGTTAAAGTAAACGGTCTGTACATGCTATGCCTACACCCGGCTGGCAGGATATAGGCATATCTCATGCTTTTTATATGATTCCTTGTCAATACGTACAGGAGGTACGCCATTGATTTTAGTAGCGTAAACGTTGTTTAATGATACTGACAAACTAATATAAATTCGGTAATAATATATATTCATACAAATATACAAACATACAAATTATTCCGTGAGCGTGAGTTTGACTTCAGGAAGCTCGCTCACCAATATCTTACCAAGTATCAAGCTCACTCATGCTCGCGCTCATTCCGTGAGCGTGAGTTTGAACTCATGAAGCTCTCTCACCAAAAGTTTGCCCAGAGTCAAGCTCACTCACGCTCGCGCTCATTCTGTGAGCGTGAGTTTGAACTCCACGAGCTCGCTCACCAAAACTCGAGAAGGTATCAGGCTAACTCACGCTCATTTCGTGAGCGTGAGCTTGAGCGCACGAAGCTCGCTCCCCAAAATTTTACCAGGAATCAAGCTCACTCACGCTCGCGCTCATTCAGTGAGCGTGAGTTTGAAGTCCGCGAGATCGCTCACTAAAACTCGAGAAGGTATCAAGCTCACTCACGCTCACCAAAACTCGAGAAGGTATCAAGCTCACTCACGCTCATATGGTGAGTTTGAGTTTAATATGAGCGCGAGTTTGGTGAGCGTGAGTTTACGTGAGTGAGTTCGCACACCTATGATTGTCGATTCATGAAAATAAGATATTTTAAGATAAGCAATAATATATTAATTTAAATTATATCTTTTCTTGTAGTACATTTTGTTAGAATTCAAAGTGATACGCAGGGGGAGATATGTCTTTTGATTTTGCCACGGAATATCACTTGAATAAAGAATCAAATCAAATGTGTACCACAAAAATGGGGTTATTTTGAAATGGCATCCCGTTGCATTCTGGAAAATGGAAAGTTGGATACTTATTTTTGTTTTTCAATATTCGGAGAATGTACGACATATCTACGGGTTCAAAGACCAGCAGATATGTTTAAATGTAATGTATTAATATATGCTTTACAGAATGTAATATCGCTACTTACAGTACAGTGCATTAAAGAATTGAAAATGTTTACACGTTATTTACAACCATTACTTGAAATTTTTCTATTATAGTTCAGACGACGACAATCCTTCTTGCTGAAACAGCCCCAAATTCAGAACTCATGGAATCGATGGAGAGCCTTAATACTACTTTAAGGAACTTAACTGGAATACCACAGATTGATTATGTTCATGATCCTAATTTACCGCGGGAGTTAAATGGGTACAACCTCTCTTCGTACCCATTCTTAAGTAGAGTTCCTTCAAATGTAAACTACTCCTGCGATGGTCTAAAAGATGGATTTTACGCAAATATTGACTATAAATGCCAGGTAATGGTTTGAATTTTGCTATACATTGGTCAAGTTTATGATATATACCTAAACGCAGTTACAAATGCAGAGATCTTAAGTATGTATTATCATATCAATTAAATCGGACTCAAATATTCTGTTTACCGGTTAAATGTGACCTTGAAGGTGAGATGACGTGACACTCTGAGGTCATCGCCCCATAGGCAAAATGAAAGCTGAGGTCAAATAGCATAAAGATCCGTAATAAAAAAAATTGACCTTGACCCAGAGGTCACATGACTTTAGGAGGTCACAGCTTTCTCCTTGGCGCTCATGACGTGTTCCGTGTCAGTAGGTTAAGGTTAGTGTACTGTGAAGGAATAGATTGGATGCTAAAATGCGTATCAATCTTATCAATGCTTAAATTATCAATTCATAATCTAAGCACTGATAAGACTAGGAACATGCAAGTCAACCAACATTTAAATGGATGTATTCTAATTAGCACTTGTAGTTGTGACAGGATTTCAAGACGAGTATGGTCTAATGTCAATCGTAAGAAAATGTCTGTTAGTCCATGTCATTTGTATCATTGTTCAGTTGGAATAAGTATTAAATTCAAGTTAGGAGAAAGGGACCGAATTCAAATTAAGTTGGCTGCCAGAATTATTATCAGCAGTTGGTCAGTGAATTAGGTCCTAGTGAATTAGTGAATTACTCCATGTCCTTGACCAGAAAAGGTGATTGTACCTCGCTGCTATTGTAAAATTAATAAAGAAAATACGTTTCTGACTCTACCAACCCAAATTCTTTGAATCGTTTAAAAATCATACATACCGTAGACCACATGACGATACGTTGCAAAACCTTTAGTTATCTTTGTAAATATCAATTTGTGTTTATAACTGCTTTGAACTTTGACAATTTGACCCCATCTTCGAATTCATCCAAGTTTTATACCTCATAAGCACGTGTGCCAAATTTGGGCTTCACCGGTCCAAGCGTTCGAACAGTATCCAACGGATACACAGACATACACACGAAAACAGACCAGTGTTTTGCGAAAAGAGAAAGGGAAAAACAAAGTAGCTACCGCTACATACCAGTGGGAATCCTAAAACCTGTTATCTAATTCTGGAACACTGTCGCTTGGGTCTTCTGTCATATGCTAAAAGAAGCTCACCCTTCTTAATAATACGTTGTTTACATAATAATACATATGCATTATGCAAAGTTGGCTCCTCGTGCCTTGTTATTAATGAAAACGTAAGTTACATGACTATCCGAAGTCACTGCCGCCTATAAAGAAATTGTAGCCAAGGTCGAGTAGAATAAGAATCGGTAAAAAAATAACGTTGATTTCGAGGTCACATGACCTCCGGAGCCCTCAAAAGAGAAATTGAAGCTGAGATTGAGTAGAATAAGAATATGTATTAAAAAAATGGTGACCTTGATTTCGTGGTCACATTACCTGCGGAGGTCACTGCCCCCATAAGCAAAATTGAAGCTGAGGTTTAGTAGAACAAGAATCCAAAATAAAACGTTTGGCCTTGAATTAGAGGTGATTTGAACCTCGGAGGTCATTGCCCCCATAAGCAAAATGAAAGCTGAGGTCGAATAGTATAAATAAACGTAATAAAAATATTGACCTTGACCTACAGGTCACATGGCCTTATGAGGTCACAGCTTTTCCCTTGGCGCTCATGACGATACGTCCTAAAACTTTTGTTATCCTTTTGTATACTTGTAAATATATCAACTTGTGTTAATAACTCCTTTGACTTTTGAGCCTTTGACCCCATCTTCAGCATCATCCAAATTTTATACCTCATATGTACTTCTTCCAAATTTGAGCTCAATCGGTCCAACCGTTCGGATAGTATCCAGCGGACACAGACCGACAGACGAAAACAGGGTTTGAGAAAAGTGAAAGGCAACTTACCAGTGGGAACCCTAAAATCGGTCATCTAATTCTGAAACACTGCCGCTTTGGGTCTTCTATCATATGCTAAAAGAAGCTCAGGCTTCTTAATAGTCGAAAACCATTGCAAGCGTGGGCGTTAGGGTGTCCCTTGACAGTGGCTGATTTTTTTTCATTACTAAATCTGCTGCGCACGCCTTCCACACATGTTCCAAATCATGACATTTTACTCAGTTACGAAATAGTATGTCTATTAGATAACGTTAACCCGTGCCGAATAGACTGCAAAAGAAACACATGGTTTATTACTAACGCCTTACAGTCAATATGGAATGAATCCATGTATTCAAAAGATGGCCAGGAGCTAATATTTTAGTTCTGTAAAAATTGTTCAAAAGACGGCCGGGAGCTTCCATTTGAGTTTCAAAAAATATTCAAAAGACGGCCGAGGGCCAGAATTTCAGTTTTGAAATTCCAATATTCCCTCTAATACACGCATATCAAATTTATCGTTGAATGCGTTCGACAGTTATGGTCACCGAATTGATATATTACGTAAACTTTAGTTTAATTTCCCAAAAACTAATATTTGAGACCAATACGGCAAAATTGAGTCAGCGGAGTCAAACAGTTATGAGGGTGCATATGATGGAAACAACAACCTCATGATTTTAATCAAAAAAAGAATAATAACATTTAAATTAACATCAAGGTTTACTAGTTTACCCATTACTGAGGGACTAAGTGGTACCTTCTGCAGACAGGACTTCAAACTACTACTTGGTATTACAAATTAATGAATGTGGAGGAAGGTGAACGGCAGTGCTCAATATGGCAGATTAAAACACTGCCGTAGGAGAATTCAGGAGGGCAGGAGTAGTCAGGACCTCACATGCGACCACCGAATAGCATGAGACTTGACTAAAAGTAAAAGGCAGAAATAAAGTTTATGGTTGTATATGGAGGAGAAGGGAACTGGTAGTGGAAGGCAGTGGAACAGGATGAGCAAAGTAAAACCGTCATGTAGACTTTCGCGTCTTCATTAGGAGAATTCAGGAGGGCAGGAGTAGTCAGGACCTCACGTGCGACCACCGAATAGCATGAGACTCGACTAAAAGTAAAAGGCAAAAATAAAGTTTATGTTTGTGTATGGAGGAGAAGGGAACTGGTAGTGGAAGGCAGTAGGACAGGATGAGTAAAGTAAAACCGTCATGTAGACTTTCGCGTCTTCATAGCAGTTTGATTTTGCTTTCACATATCCTCAAAATCAAGTCTCCTCTACTCCATGCATACCCTTACAAGTCCCACCCACCAAACTCAGCCGCAATGGCGAACCGGAGTAGTGGATGAGGAACGGATAGGCATGGAACAGAGCAAGGTTAACATATGTGAAAGCATCCCAGCAGGTAGTTTCGGTCCAGATGCATGAAAATCGGTTATGCCGCACAGTATGGTCCTATCATAAAATTGGACCTGAAACCCGTTGTCAAACTTAGGCCCTGTGCGACACCCTTCAGACAAGCGACCTCCGTTTCCAATCATTCCAACGATGATAGAATGACGTTGGTGACGCTTTATACCTTGAGAGACGTCCTATGATGACCTGAAAAAACCTAGGCATGCTATGCCATACATACGCCAAACTTAACACTAATCCGCCAATGCTTGAACGGTGCGCATCAATACTCCCTACCCTACTCAGCAGAACCTACACAACCAACCCGTGCGTGAGGACACGTGTGCTCGATATAAATGTCTCGCCTAAACCCCCTACATAGGCACGTCTAATCAATCAGGCCATCCTCCCAAGAAGAATAAAGAGACCGGGAATCCCCAAACAGGCTGGACGAAACACCCATAGAGAACAAGAAAAGCAGGACATAATTCGTATACAGGTACGTAGAATCTTCGAAGTCAACGTCTTGGAAAAATCAAAGACTCTACGTACCGTATGGTAGGTCAAAAAGTCAAATAAATAAATACAATAAGGCATAACAGAATAGAATAGAAAAGAACTGGATGGGTAGGCGCATGACTCGCTGCTGATTCCTTCCTCTACCATTGGGTTGGAACCTTAACCTTCGATTCCGGGAACGCTGCCACATAGTTTGGTAACCGCACCGGTAACAGGTAATCACCGGTTGCGGAAACTCTATGGGGGCAGGCGCAGGCATGATGCACTTGTGGTGCCCCTGGTAGATAACTTCAGAGGAATGAATGAATGAATATTTTTACTTATTTTCGTCGGAGTTTTGGGCTTAGCCCTCTCCGACGATTCATGATAATTTACAATTTTACAACCTATTTTGTGTGTATGTGTATATTACAATTTGTGTATGTTGCTGTTTCTTGACAAATCTTGCTTTCCTTAATGGTACCCGGGGGTGTGGCTGTCGTCGCCGCCAAAAATAAACGTCGGCCCTCCCCCTGCCGCTGCTTCCGGCGCTGTCTTCAGCCTCCATATCTTCATGTTTACTATTTAATATATTTTTTTGCGAACATTACTACATACACCTCCCTTAGTGTGCAGTTACCCTTCCGATCACTAGCTCCCCTTAATTTCACAGTCCTCAGCTAAACCTCTTCTGTCATTTTCCCTCTCAACAGCAAGCTTAACTTTACAAAACTGATTGTGCTTTGAACTTGTCTACCTCTTTCAAAAATGAAACAAAATGTTGTTCAGACATTAAGTGAACTGCATAATCCGTTAGATACTTTTCTCTAATTTCATGATATAGTCCACAATGACACATAGAATGGAACAAAGTCTCTTCCTCACCCCGTTCACACCTTACACATTTTTCATTAATATCATGGTGATATCTCGTACCTGTCAACCAAAATCTTCCTAGTCTCAGTTTACAGCTCGAAAGCGTTCTGATAATGTTTGCCAAACATTGCAAATCCAAATAACCTGCTCTCTTACTTCGCTCGCTTTGTAAATACGTATATTATTTGTAAATCCTATTTCTATTCAACCTACTATTCTTAAATTATTCAAAAAATGTATATACAATCAAATCTATAACTTCATTGAAAGAAGAAATATTTTATCCCTTTATCAATTTGGTTTTAGACGTGGACATTCTACCACTCATGCCCGTACTTCTATCCTAGACCCTATCTCTATGGCCTTAGATAAAAATCATATTACCATTATGGGTGCCTCAAGGCTCGTGCCTCTCAAGCCTTCTCTTTTCCATTTTTATTAATGATTTACCACTCCAAGTGAGAGATACACTCCTAATTTTATACGCGGATGATTCCACCCTCTCATTATCAGGACATCCTACTTTAATTAAAATACTATGTAAAAAAATGAATGATGATTTGAACCGTATTAGTATATGGTTGGAAACTAATGAATTAATGCTCAATGAGGATAAGTCCCTTTTTATGCTGGTTGGAACTGAGAGTACATTGTCCAATCTAACTATACCTGATATACTAATTAATAACAAATCTATAAAACGGGTGTATAATTTAAAAATATTAGGTTTGTCTCGTTTAACCACTAACTGAACTTCGACTTACACCTAAATAACGTTTTAAAAAACTAACTTTAGATTTTCACAACTTTTTGCTATTCGTAAATTGATTGACCATTCAAGCAGAAACATTTTAGTTAATGCATTTATTATGTCTAAAATTAGGCACTGCAAGTATTTGGATGGGCATGAATAGAGACATAGACCATCAAATACTTCTCAGTTTAAAAAGATCAGTTAGGTATATCTATAATCTCGGTAAATTTGAATCAACCAAAAAGATTTTGTCTTCTAAACTTTATTGGTTAAAACCCAACTTGATTTGTAAATTTGAAATACTCAAACTCGCCTATTTTATGTTTAGTAACTCCTGCCCCCTCTTTTCCAATTATCTCTCCCTTGAATTTTACCTAAGAGTGACAAGACATAATACTCACGTGATTCCTATTTTGCTTAACAATAACAAAATTCATTTTCTCTCATTCTCACACAGGGCTACTAAATTTCGGCATGAGCTGCCCACTAATATCAAAACTTGTACTTTCTTTCCTCTCTTTAAGAAAACGCTTTTTGCTCATCTGTTAAACATCCAAATTAATGAAAAAGCTCGTCCGACTGATGAACTGATTATTTCTTTGAGTGATTTAAATTTTTGTATAGATAATGTAGTTAATAATTATGAATGTGTATAAAATTAAATTCTCATAGCCTGGGTTATGAATCACTTCTTTCAGATCGTACATATTATATATAGTATGACTTCTTTTGCAAAAGAAAGATTTAAACTTACTTGTTTACAGCTACTTTATTCAATTAATCTTGTCAATGTTTTTTGTAACCGAATAATTATTGAAATGTCTGTAGAACCTTACTAAGGATTAATTTGCCCATTTGATAGGATATCCTTAGTCCCAGAAATAAATAAACAAATAAATGGCCAATTTCAGCACTCTCTCCTGTGCCGTATTCTGAGATTCGCCTTGCGCTTGCCTTGCAATTCTTTCCTATTCCAATAATACTTCACCAAATTCCATCCCATGTATCAACTCTTTGACCTGCTTCACCCAATTGTATTTGCTATCCTCGTCATGCTGTCTATTCAGCCCATACAGCGTATCGTAGCATCGCTTTACATACCGGTCCCCCATATTTACTAACCGGCGTATGTATTTTATTGCCTGTCCTATGAGTTCAGGTCTTATTCCATATGTCGCTGACTCCAATCTTATTCCATAACTGGGGGCGCTTCTTGGTAGTCCCAACACTCTGCGGCAAAAATTAGTGTCAATTAAATTTATATATCTTAGCGCCGATATTTGAGAACCATGCCGGACGTTGAAACGGCAATGGCTCTAAATAATCTTGTTCTAGCATTCCAATCTGTTACCCTTCCCCTGCCCAAAGTTGTACACACTGTCCCAAGCGCTGCGGTTCCCTTATTTCTGTACTCGGTAGCTGCTTTCGCAAACACTCCAAAATACATAAATGGGACTCTTAGGCACGTATACTTTGTTAATATTTCAATTAGTTTTCCATCATAGTTGTATTCCCCAGCTGCCAACCTGTCACCTCCTAAATACCATAACGAGTCCACAGGAGGCAGAGGGTAAGGCAGACAGGAAAGAGGGAGAAAGAGTGGCTAGTACATTCGGAGCACTCCAGAGGAAGTATGTAGTAACTGTTGTAATTTAACTTAATTTAATTTATTCGACCACGAATGGATTTTATAGATAGTTTCAAAATAGAACATGAATAGTTATTATTAATTGTTTACAACTTTTTCAATGATGTCATGAATTTGCGTTAAATTAATAGGATTTACATCATCAATCACAGAGTCATTATTCTGTTTGTCCTTAAATAAGATTTAGTCATAGTCTTAAAACATAACATTGAACCTGCATTTCTTATGTTTATATCTACATGAAACCAATTTTTTAAGGCATTATATAAATAATTTTTTTCCTCGTACAATGTACATGTTAATATATTGGGTATATAAAATTCACTATTTCTTGTCCTTTTTTCCATAATGCAATTTAGATCAATATACTTATATCAAACAGAACTCAACTCCGTGAGAAAATACTGCCATTTTTAAAGCTTCAAATTTGTACTAGAGTTTCGGAAATAGCCATTTCATATCAATAGTTATACTATTTTTAACACAATCATATTTATGTAATCCAAGTACAAATCTACCAGCCCTGCGGAGGACACGTTCAATTAATAGCAAATTATTTTTATTAGATATTCCTCACATAATTAATAAATGTTTTAAGCTTGACATAATATAAGCCTCAATTATAGTTTTTTTAATAATTAACATGTAAGAGTGACTGAATCGGATAAAGTGACCACAGTATTCAATTGCATCTATTGGTAATACCTATAATATGACTATTCCAATTTAGATTACTATCAATAGTTAATCCTAAATATTGAAGGTTCTTTACAGGATAAATTATATTACCATCAATGTTTGATTGTGTATTAGCAAGACCATTTAATACTTGAGGTGTTCCTACTGATATGAATTTCGTTTTGCTAACATTTAATTCCATACTATTTCCACCCATCCATTTCATAATGTTCAACATATCCTCCTGAATATTTTCGATTCATTTATTGATTAGACTAGGTTTTCCACCTATTATTAAGTGAGTATCATCAGCAAATAATACAGATAAACTATTTTGATACATAATGGCAGATCATTAATAAATAATGCAAAGAGTAGCTGACCTAGAATGCTCACTTGTGGTACACTACAGTTAGTATATCTAATATCAGATTTGTTTTTTCCTACTACAACATATTGCGAGCGATTTGATAAATAAGCTTCAAACCAACTTGTGTCAATATTATACCACGCCATTTTTCTTAGTAACAAATCGTGTCTCACATTAAATGTAAAACATTGGTAACTTACGTTTGTACATTGGTTACACGTCAACATGTCATTACTAACCACAAAATATTATGGAAGTATTACAATTCAAGAAAACCAAGAAGACATGACGTTAGTACATCACGGTTAGCGGAGTCAAACGGTTATGAGGGTGCATATGATAGAAACAACTTCATATAACGGCGGAATTTCAGGTCAAAACGAAAATAATTTTATTCAAAAAGAGAACTAATATTATTTAAAGAAACTCGTTATGTTTCATAACGAGTCAAAGCCGATGCATCGGCCGATTCAAAGCGCATACGAGTCGAACAGTGCTGCCGCCTTCCAGAAAAACATCCATACAGCAAATTCAGTCCATTTTATTATGGATCGAGGCCGATGCATCGGCCGATTTAGTG
>JAAXYV010000355.1:0-12907 GCA_036851875.1 Novacerus sp. FZ-2019
GATTTTATTATTACCGTAGAAGGTAAGGTACCTAAGGTTGTATTGTAACTTGTAAAACAGTGAAAGTAGTACATGATGGTTTATATGGGAATAGGTGTAAAGACATACCCCGGTACATCAAAATAAGGAAAATGGGAGATAGTCAGCGCAGTTGGGCTTAGGTAGGTGTTTGTTGGCAGTTTTCACAAAGGACTGGAATGAATGATTAACAGATTTTATATTAGAGTTTATGTGTCTTTTCGGAGCTGAACATACGTTCACGTACATCCATTTCAGGATAAAAGTCGTCGTAATCGTTGTATTAATATTAATAGTGTTTGTGATGAGAGAGTTAAAGATTCAAGAAACAAGGAGAAGGTTTAGGTTTAGGTTTTGTCTGTCTTGTCTTGTCTTAATGTGTTAGTTATGGCCTGGTATTAGTTGAGCTGAAATTGAATTGCATTGGTTTGGTTAATGCCTTCTTGGCACTGCACTGGTATGTATGGAAGTAGTACATTACTTATATTGAATATAGGGACAGGTATAGGTTTGAATTTTGGATGGATGGAATGGAAGAATAAAAGCAACTCTGTAAATTAATGCACGAACATGGGTAAAGAATTCGGGATGAGGATAACATTGAGGGGGGGGGGGGTTGTCCGTGAGTAATCGTGACTGACTAGTGAGTGCAGCCTTTAATTTAAACCCAAAGTTAGTACCGACGGATGGCAGATGGATGTTGTGAATTTCTATATGTATAGGTATTTGAGGATGGTGTATATTGTACTTGACTTGGATTGGAACTAGGAGTATAGGATGGCAATATTATTATGGGCATTATGTGAATGAAAGTTGATGCTTAAAATTAAATCAAGTTAAAGAAGACTGATGATGATGATGATGAGATGGTTCTTATGTTTTATTTTTTTTGTACAGAGGCGAAATATCTAGGAAGGATTTAAGCTGGCGACTCTATCGACAAACCCCGGAGGGGGTCAGGGTGTGACCCAAACCATCACGGTGTCTGGGGTAAATAATCCTGGAGGGGCGACAGTCAATATCCCTAATGTATCCGTGGCATCAGTACCACAGTGGATGGCTCGATTAAAAATGGAACCTGGAACTGTGACTACTACCAGCAATATCCATGTGTCCACTGGAACTCTCATCAATCCATCTCCTGGCACTGCCACCGTTGTATCAACAACTGGCGGTGTCACTTCTTTGTCCTTGGCTTCTATGGATTGCTATGAGGATATGTTTAAAGAAATTACTAAGAAGCTATATGGCGAGGAAGGACTTGCAGAAGTGATTGATTCCGGAGCTCCTCATCAGAATATTGTTTATGAGGCTGATGCGTTCCGACCTGATGGAACTCTTGCTACAGCGGGAGCAGGGTTGACTTTAGTGACAGCTGGTAATGGCCTTCCACCAGGAACAATCGTAGTACAAAGGCGAATTCAGGATGACAAAGGTGCATATTGTGAAGCATTTCTTTGTAATTTTGTATGGATAATAAAAATTTGTTCTCATATTATCTAGGCCGGATATGGACTTTTGAAGGTATGCCACAAACTGAGCAAGTTGCCCTTACCACAGTGGCTGCCCCTGCCCCTGCCCCAGCCCCACCTATTGAGGAGAGATGGTTTGAAAGTGATGATATTTTGAACTGGACAACCTCAAAAATTGCTCGGTATAATCCGTTGCAAAAAGTGTTTCGGTGTGTAGATTGTGACTTTGTGGGGTTCCTTTCACGGGTAGCTGAACATTGGTTGGGAAATCATGCCAGCTTGCGGGTCTTTCAATGCCCTCGTTGCCCTTATACAAGTGCTTGGGCACGTTGTGTCCGAATGCATCTAACTCGTCAGCATGGTGAAACTCTCACAGACAATACTCTATGGAAAGAAAATCCTGTTCTGGAAGAGGTTTGTTTATATTTGTATAACTTAAATCCGCTGTATTTTTATTTGATGAGTTTCCCCTAGTACTAGGTATGTTAAGGAGATTAAATAAGATGTTCTGTCTTCTTCGTAGATTCTAGTTACATGCTTTACAATGTTTGTTTTCTGTCGATAGTTTCTTTCTTTGCAATTTCCTGCAGGAAGTAGCCGCAAGCATATACTTTTGTTCTATTTTTTGTGTTCTTTATCTGGAAATTTATATCCTATTTACCGATTTTGATATATCTAGTAGCTTTAGAAGTATTAAAGCTGGAAGCAGCATTGTTTGCTGTTGTAGTGAAACGTTAATGATCTTTATTTCTGTTGTGTTTGAGAATAAAGATACTTATTTTATGGTATTAAAATATAGATACCTAGTTGTATTTTTGAAGCAATTTTTGTATTTAGTATTCCAATATAAGTCCTTTAATTATTTCCTTGCTAAATATATTTATCCGTAGAGATTGGTGAATGTTTCGTTTTTGTTTTTCGAAGCAAAGATACTTAATTAATGTCTATACCAGGTTGTATATTATATATACTTTATACATGTCGATATTTAATATTGTTCTTCTTTTAATATTGATATGGTACAGGTGACAAAGTTTCTGAATAGCTTGAAAATAAAAGTTGAGCAGAAAGGAGAGACGACTGTACCTGGGGAAAAGAGGTACACCTGCCCATATTGCCCTTACGCTACGGACAGACGAGATCTGTTTAATCGACACGAAAACATTCATAGGGATGAAAAGCCTTTCCAGTGCTACGTTTGTGACAAGCAATTTAATCGAGCTGATCATGTGAAGAAACATTTTATGAGAATGCATCGTGAGCATCCTTATGATATCAATAGAATCCGTAAAAATCTTCCAAAATCTCATGGTGGAGCAGTTCCATTTTTTAATAATAAGTTTGCCAATAAGCAACAGCTGCAAGATAATGACAACGAGATGGCTCAAAATCATGAAACGTCCACTGTGACTACTGAGCCTATTTCTTTACAATTGCAAACGGGTTCGAATCAAACTGTCACTTTACAGCAAATTCCTCACATTGCCTATTTTAATCCACCGGCTACGCCGGGCCAAACTGGGCCTTTACAAGGAATCCCAGGAGTGGGTGGGACCAAAAAGGAAGGTTAGTTTTAATATTTTTACTGTACAAATTGTTTTTGTTTAAATAATGTACTTGGTAGATAATGGCAATATTAATTAATTTATTTAAATCTCTTTAGCGAAATCAAAAGGATCGAAAAAGAAAAAGTCTGGTGAAAAGATGTATACTTGTTCGTACTGCCCTTGGCAGGGTGTAGATAATTGGTGTCTTAAACGGCACTTGAATACGCACATTAAGCCTTTCCTGTGTGCCCTTTGCGATTATAAAGCAGCCCGGAGTGAGCGACTTGCTACTCATGTTCTCAAAGTTCACAACAAGCGTGTATGCCACAAATGCTCATTCCTGGCGGATGACACTGAAAGCCTTAGCCACCACATTCAGGATAGTCAGTAAGTTTGTTAAATGTTTTATTTACACAGCTCTCTAAAATTATAGATTTTTACGACTGTTAATCTTAATTGTAATTTTTGTTTTTTCTTTCAGTCAAAATCCCTTAGTAAAAACTCGTTTTAATTGCAACGTGTGTCAGGAATACTTTGAGCTCCGAGCCGATTTGGAAGCACATGCCATTCTGGAACATCAAAAAGTGATTGTGCAGTGTGACTTATGTGATTTTAGAACTACAGATGAGCTGAGTATGGAAGCTCATTTGAGGGATAAACATAATCTTCAGCCTGGAATGGGAGCAGTTGCTGCTGCTGCTGCTGCAGCCGCTGCCGCAGCCATAACGGGACAACCTGTAAGAGAAATTACATTAATTATTAGTAAGTGTGAAGAGAGGACTAAGGAAGATTGATTGTGTACAAGTATGCTATTTGATATTGTTTAAAGCAAATGCAGATGACGGGACCTCCAAGTATTCAGATGCCTGAGCAAATTCCAGTGGTAGAACAGCAGCAGCCTCCAGAACCTACACTTATTGTACCAGACCAAATTAATACTACAGTGACTGTAACAGCAGAGGAAGTGTCTTACCACGATGCATCTTCCGGACAGAAACTTGATCAGACTGTACCAGAGGGTGATATTGAACCCGAGCCAGAGCCTGAAACTCTTTGTGAGCAATGCGGCATTGAGTTCACGGATGAACCCTCTCTGAGACTCCATGAGAGACGCCACGAGGATAAACCAAAGGATATTCCTGACTCAAAGACTTCCAGAAGTATTTCAAGAAGTTACACTTGTAGTACCTGCTCCTATACTTGTGCTACTAAGAAAACAATGATGCAGCATCAGAGAGCCCATACCGGTTTTGAGTTGGAGTGCAAAGCCGAAAAGTGTCAGTTTAGTACTCCGTTTGAGAACAGCCTTAAAGAACATATTCATGCGGAGCACACTGAAGATGCCGTGAGGTAAATGATTTTCTATCACTAACGTCAACATTTTACATCCCATGCGATTACTTAGTTTGTGTCAATAATTGTATAAAATTGTTTGATTTTACTTTGTAGATGTCCTCATTGTGGTTTGAAAATGCCATCAATGAACTGTTTTACAATCCATTGGCGCTTTCATCATGCGACTCTGTGTAGCCTTTGTGTAAACGTGTACAAAGTAAAGTATAATATGAAGGAAAATGACATTCATGATTTAATACTGAAAAGTCCTTTACAATTGTTAAATGGAGAAGGTGACATGACCGGTAATAATAACAATAAGCAGAATCAAGACGGTATAGCAATATCGGAGCAAGAAACTCAGAGAATAGAAGACAGTTTGATGGCCACGAATAACAATGAATTTCCACATGGAGTAGGCGGAGAGCCACCATTAAAGAAGCCAAGATTGGACCTTTTACCCAACTTAAGTGCTGTTACTAACCTTTACAAAAGAGAAAGTTTAAGGGTGCTTCCTAAGGTAGTTGAAGTTGCGGTGTCTTCGGTTGCTCCAAAACAAAAGAAAAAGAAAAGAAGGAAGGTGATGATGCTACATCGGAGAGCTAAAGTGAATCCTCGCTCTCGATTCAGTCCGCTGGGTAATATTAGTCGTATATTAAGAAATCCTCGTGATGGATTTAAGTGCCACAGTCTAAGGTGTGACAAACCTTGGAGATATCGAAGTAAGGGTCGTTTAGTGCTTCATAATTTTTGGCATCATAAGCCCCCGATTTTCAAATGTGATATGTGCGATAACAAGTACCCCCATTTGTATCAAGCTCTATTGCACAAAATGCGAACTCATGCCTACTCTCAAGTTCAGCTACATCATCAAAATCAGCTTCAGCATCATCATAGTAATGATGTAACCCATACCCAAATCCTGACTTCTTTCAAAACCGAGTAGAGGAATCAAATAATACTATTGGTAACCGCATATTATTATACTACACACGACATGCATCTACAAATATTATAAGTATGTAGTGGATTAAATCAGGAGAGCGTGAAGGTATGCTTTTCATTTTTTTTTTTTTACAAAAATGCTTCTCCTGTTAAAAATGAACAGTGCACTTGCATCCAGTGTGTGGTAGGAAGCAAGCAATAAAGGAAGTACAGTACAGTATATAAAGTTTTGTCGTAAATAATAATTTATGATTTTGTTGGTTATACACACGAGTTACAATTTACAGATAGAATTTGATATCAAGTACCTAAATAAAACATGAATTAGAAGTAGGTTTCGGGATACCAAAAAATATTATAATAATTGATAAATATTCTACATTTTGTATTCTATTGTACCGCGTTAAGATTATGAAGCACGCATAATATTATTATAATAATAATATTACCTATACAGTTTAGGTAAAACAGAGACACAAACTTTCAACTTCTGTATGTAGGGATGTTGTTGCTCGGCTTTTGGAGAGTTTAACACTGGGAGCAATTTGAATTTTTGATAGTCTCATCCAGTTAAATAATTACTTACTCATATATACATAATATAAGAATATTTAAGAATACTTTATTTAATGAATTATATTAAAAGCATATTATAATATAAATTCTGAAATAAATTTCAAGTTCAAAGTTTAATAATTCTACTAACAAATAACTTTACCGGCAGTTTGAATATTATGTATTTGAACATAATATTATGGGAAATCCTACCGATTACCTACACTATATAATGTATAGTGAGTACTTTGATACTAACCGAAAGGCGATGATGATGCTACACTATGAAGAAATGTTATTGGAGGTATTTTTACTACGCTCAGTCAATTCTCCAACTCAATTAAAAAAAAGTTGGTACATGCAATGAAAAACTAAAAAAAAAATCAATGCTGATAGTAGGAGGATCAGTATGATATATTATTACGATCATGTACTTGTGTTTAAAATGCATACATGCTACTTTGTTATTAAATTTTTGTATTCAGAATACTTTGTTGTTGGTGTAAATTTAAGCAAGTAGACTATACTTTACTAATTAATGCTATTATTACATTACTAAGCAATCAAGTAAATCTATGTAGTTCGACTACTATAGATAATATCTCAGAATCATTAATTAATCCATTGTTAAATATTCATTAATAACATTTATTATTAGTTAGTATTATTATTATTAGTTATTATTATTATTATTATTATTATTATTATTATTATTATTATTATTATTATTGTACGGACCTATTTAATTGATGCATAAATACATGCATACACATATGACTACATTGAAAATAACATAAACACTGGTTATTTATTATAGATCTTTAAAACTGTCTTGACATGTGTAAGTATATAATTTTATTCTCAAACTGTCAATTCATTGCTATTATCTTGATTCATTATATATATATACGTATGTTCTCATTTCTTACACTACTGGTAATGCAATGCAAGGGACATTAACTAGATATTTAATAATTTGCTTGTAGTAGCCTTGTTTCAATTTGATTCCATGCTTGCTAATTAGATAGAGCAATTGGTTCTCGTTAGTCGCTGCATTCGTGTTTAATTAGATTTAATTTAAAAGTTATAAAGTAAGTAAGATGAGTGTGGTGAAAAGCAGAGCGAGAAGAATCGATTTTTGCTTATAATTGTCTCGAAGAGTTGAGGCAGAACTTTCCCATCCACATTCCAAGTCGCTGACAAAAGCATCCGTGAGATCTAAGTCTGGTTTATCCAGGCATTTTACAGTTCGTAGGGATTGCAGCATAGCATCACATTGAATTGCTTCTTCTTTGAGAGTTGGGGATCCCACAGGACAAGTTTCCTCCATCCACTGCCGCAGCCAAAACTCTATCCATCTATGTCCAAGTAAGCAGAAAGGTATTTATATGGAAAACAGAATAAATTGAAAACTCAAACAAAGTTGTACTATACCAAGATATTTGATGACAGTTATTAACACTTATATGACTTAGAGTTTTGTGAAAGCCTTACCCCGAGTCACAGGAACACGTAATTCTAAAGTTATCATCCACATCAAGTTCGTATAGGTAAGTAGAATAAGGTTCAGGTTTGAATTTATTATTTGGATTCTTTATCGTCTTCAGAGCTGAATTATTCCCACGGAAATTCAACAATAATTGTGACGCATCTCCTAAAGAGTGGAGCACACCTTGGGGTAATTCAGTAAGTCCAGTATTTTCTATTATAAGTTTGAGAGTCCGACTGCTAACTTCCTGTTCATTAGTTATTAAACCAGTTTTTTTTTACAAAGGTATTTGTATGTATAGAAGAAGACAGGTTTTAAGAATTTCTTGTGTACTACTGACTGTTCTATAATCTAACTATCCAATCTGTTTGAAAACTGTGCATATAAAGTACCTGCAATGCTCCATTCGCAATGCTCATCAGCTGCGTCCCAGACAGAGTGATATTAGCCAACTTTTCAGGAAGAGGATAGGATCGTAATTCCGTTGACATAGTAGGGGTATCCAGCTGCAATGAAACGATATATGCATGACCAAACATGATCTTTCCATAGTACGACAGTGGATTATGGTGGTTTCGTAGTCTTTACTCTTGTAATGCTTAGTTTAAAGGCATAGTTTAACCTAAAAGTACCTTCAAATGTAGATGTTGAATGGATTCTGTAGTTTGGATTACAGCTCCCGGGTTGATCGTATTTGGGAATGGTCCCATCTTGACTTTTTTCAAACATCCCAAGGGAGAGAGGACTCCAACCTTTTTTACAGTAGCAGCGCAAGAAGTAAAATAAGATCTGCTTTGTATGTATATAGTTTATGTTCGTATTTGCAGTATTTATGCATTTACGCTGTCTACTAAGTAAATGATGTCAAGTCATATTATGCTGTTTGCTAAGTAAATGCATGGAATAAGTATAGTATATACATAGTAGATATTGCTTTTGCTTTTTCATCTCATCTCATCTCAGGTCAGGTACATTGCATTGACTTTGAATTGGCTATATAGGTAGGTTCCACTTTGCCTGTTTGTATGAGGGTTTACATAGACTAAATAAAATAAATAGTAGGATAATAATATTTGCTTAATAACCTGTACGGATTCGAGTGGAAGATCCGAGATGTCTAACTCGTGCAGGCGATCCAGTTGTAAAAAGCTGTCATTCGCAAGACTCCGAATGATGTTTGAGTGCATCAGGACTGTGGATAGTCGAGGAATGGTGTGCCAAATTGTGTTAGGAGGAGTCGAAATTTCATTCCCGGATATATCTAAAGTTCTCAGATTGGATACATTTACGCCGAAGTTTGTAGGAAGATAAGTGAGTTTATTGAAGGATGTATTGAACGTAAGGAGTTTTGGGAAACTGTCAAACTCTGGTAAAGTTTCAAGAGACATATTGGCCACATGTAAGTGGAGTAAGGAGCTTTTTGTTTCTTCAAATATTCGTGAGGTTAGCCTTCCCATGGGGTTACCACTCAGGTCCAAGTAAAGTAGATTGACTAAGCTATCAAAGGTCGGTTCAGCGATTACCACAATTCGATTGTTAGCCAAGCTGAGCCATCGTAACCTTTGAAGACATTCAATCATACTGGGAGAAAGACTGGAAATTTCATTTCCAGATAAGTCCAGTCGTACAATACTATTTGATACTCTTGCTAATGCTGTTTCGGGAAACCTGACTAATTGGTTATTCTTCAGGTTTAGTATCTCCAATTGTGTATCTTTAAATAGTGAATCGGCCAAATTTCGTATTTTATTATTGGACGTACTAAAGACTCTAAGATTGGAGCAACCCTCAAATAAGTCTGGTGGAATATCTCGCAATTGATTATGGTCAAAGATAATTACTTGGATAAATGTAGAGTCTCTGAAAGTGTTGTATTCAACACTGTCTAGCAGATTATGCTCTACGTGGAATTTCTGGACGAATTTCATACCAAAGAGATGCTCCTTGGTTAAATTCTGTAATCGATTGTATGACAAATCAACTTCAATTAATGTGTTGCCGGTTGGTAAGAAAAACTGAGGATAAATAAAGGATATATTATTATGAGATAAATCGATACTTTCAATGCTTGAAGAGGAGAAATAAATGGGTTGATGAGAACGAGGAGTGGTGGTAGTTGTCAAGCCTGAGGCATTAGTAACCATTCGAGAGTTATTAATGGTCTTGTCCATGCCTTCGGGAACCAACCGTTGGATTTTATTATAGCTCATATTGATACGGAATAAGGACAATGTACCTAACTGCTCAAAGGCATTGATATTAAAGGAAGTGATCCGGTTATGACTCAAATCCAAGTTTTGTAGTCTGGGCAGATTTTGAAATGTCTCGTCCTCTAGTTCAATTAATTTATTTCCTGCCAAGTTGAGGATTCTCAAATTTGTCACATCTTCAAAAGCTTTCTTTTGGATTTTATGTATTGCGTTTTCATTCAATTCGATATACTCTAAACGTTTGAGCCGACTGAAAGTAGATTCTTTGAGTTCTCCAATATTGTTGAAACTCATAAAAAGTCGTTGTAACCTTGGGACTTTTGCTGAGTCAAATAATAGAGGCTCAATAGAAGATATTTTATTGAAGCGTAAATTGAGGTAAAGGAGTTGCTCGTTTTTCGAAAAACTATCTTCAGCAATTTTAGTAAGCCCATTATTACTTATATCAAGCTCCCGTAAAACTGTCAACTTTTCCAGGACTTGGGGTGATATGGAACTCATTTTCACAGAGTTGCTCAGCCTAAGTCGAAGTAACGAATGGCCTATATCCTGGAAAGCCTCATTTTCAATTCCAGATATTCGGTTTCCCGACAAATCGATCAATTTTATTCCTGGCAAATGAATAAATGCTGATCCTTTGATGGATGTTAGTTTAGCTTGGGAAATTTTAATTTTCTCTACAGCTGGTCCAAAGCCCTGAAACATTTCCGAGCTGAGGGCAGTAGCTCCAAAGTTGCTAATATTTAAACTTCTAAGGTTTCTCATAAGCCGAATATCTTCTATAGGCATAGCACCCATAGAGTCTCCAATTAAACTCAGTCTATGTAAAGTGTAACCAAATCCATCAAACTCGTCGGGAGAGAACTGAAGTCTATTTTCATCCAAGTCTAAAACTCGCAATCGGTCGAAATTTTCAAATAAATCTGGGGTTAGATGGCTTATATTATTGAAACTCAAATCGAGGACCTTCAAAGAAGATTCCAATCCTCGGAATGCTTTAGGATAAATTTCGTGTATGAAGCAATTGGACAAATCCAGATTATCAATTTCTGCATCCTTAAAAGAGTCATCCACCACAATGGAAATTGGGTTGTAAGCTAAAGAAACTGTCGTGGCCTGTCGAAAATTCTGAAAGGAGAATGGCTCAAGAGAGTCTATACGATTATGTTCAAGACTGAGGTGATCAACAGATACTTTTCCTTTGAAAAATATATCGTACGTAGTTGAAATCAAATTGTGTGACATATCCAGATATTTTAAGCTTAGAGAGGAGATAGCTTCAAATGGAATTTTCTGTAAGAGATTGTTGGATAGAGCCATGTAATGTAAAGTACGTGACATCGATCCAAATGCTTGGTTATGGATTACTTGAATACTGTTCCCACTTAGATCCAGTCTTTCCAATTTCGACAGTCTGCCGAATGTAGCCTGGAAAATATTGGATGAGCATTAATAAATCACACAAAAGTGATAGGATAAACTGACCACTCATAGTGCCGGTATATACTATAAGAGGTATATATAGAGACGTCAGACTGTTTTCTTTACCTCCTGTACATTTACAATCAAATTTCCAGCCAAACTCAAGCATGTCAGGGACGTTTGTAAACCTTGAAAGTCTTCCGGATGAACATCGGTGATCTTATTCTCTATAAATAAATAAAAATAAATATATTTATATATAGAGAAACCTTATGATTTATACCACAATAATATTACGTATTTGTAACATCCAGAATCATTTTATTTATGGATTATTACAGGTAAATACAGCTTTCCTGGAAAGGAATGTTCTCTTGTAATTGTTGATTTGTATTAAAAAATAATAATATGGTTTGACAAATAAGCTTTAAGATTATCGCAGCAAGTATATTTATAAAGTCGTGCATCTTATACGACTTCGCACTCTGTGTATAATTCAATGGAGAGATATTCATGACTTAGTTAGAAAAGGTATAATAATATGCAGGAATAAGCGAAACTCTCACCATACTATAAGTTTGAATCAAGGACATTCTGCTATACTACCGTTCCTATGTTTTAAGCCTTGCCTTGCTTTGTAGAGAAAGATATATTATAGGTAATGCCGTATAGTGTAAACAATGAGTAAGAGTCACTGTGGGTGGTCTACATGGTATTTGTCATGTGTCAGCTAAATTACACCCTTGGAAGCCAATTTGCAAAGTTATACATAAAACCATAAATTTAAATTTGAGCTTCTTTAGAGACCTACGCTGGTATGAAAAGATTGATTAATATTATCTAACTATACATACGACTAAGGTCTAGAACTTGGAGTCTTTGAAGGTGACGAAGAGCAGCGGTAGGCACGGCTGTCAACTCATTATTTTGGAAATCAAGTTGCCACAGGGACTTTGATAAACCAATTAGTGCGTCATCTGCAATATGGTTCAAGTTGTTTTCTCGTATCTCTAGACGCCAGAGCCCTGCGGTAACAAATAGAGAATACTTTGATGATTATTAATTTGCGTATGCGTAATGTATTCCACATCAGAAACAGTAACAGGACTTTTCTGAAATTTCTGTTGATACTATAGAGCTGACTCATTGTGACTTAAGATCGTTAGTTGCCTATTAATAGCAATTCATATATATATATGAATTGCTTATATATATACCTAGTTATATCCAGATTGAAACAATGAATAAATTAAGCAAAGTTCAAATTGCAAACAATGTTACCGGAACCAACCAGTCGCTTTTCTTCTAATACTTGTAAATCATTTCGAACCATGGAAAGTATGAACGCTCTGGTATTATTGAGAGTTTGTGGAATATTTCCAAAAGGTGTTCCATGACAGTCCACTATTCCATAGTCGGTTGGACCAGGATTAGAACAAGTACACAAAGGATTGAAGGCACAATGTGGGTAGCTTTCAAGAGAATTTCCTCTTTGGCCAGTTCCGAGAAGAGATGAAGATTCTGCACCCACTGTATATGCCCATGTCATTAATGCAAGGGTTAGGAACATTGACAAAAGGGCTATTCGTAGGATGACGACCTGCAAAAATAAACACCGTGTAGAATGGGAATTTAGTTATACTTGTAGACATAAGCAGTAAAATGGGAATGTTTTATACATTCAAACGGTTATCCTAATTTTAATAATGTTTAGGAAAAACTTACTTCGGGAGCCATGGTCTATATTTTATTTTATTCACCTCTCCGTTCCGACTCACCAAGACCTATGAGTCTAAATTCTTGCCTCTTTTAAATATTACGCTTTCGATAACTAGTACGTAATTATATGGTGTAACTCGCTAGACTTACAAACCACAAATGAAAACCTACCATAATCAATTTTTGTCAGGTCCT
>JAAXYV010000356.1:0-12906 GCA_036851875.1 Novacerus sp. FZ-2019
CTTTTCTTTTTTCTTCGACGTTGTTTTTACTAGTTGAGTATTGATATTATTATAGGCATACTTCTTGATTGTACTGACTGAAAGAATTAGGATGAAATGCAGGGCAAGGAGAAGAAGTGTCCAGTAAGAGTAGAGAGAACTACGAGTATCGGCACCTAACCGGGGCATAAACTAGATATTGAGACAGGCAATGAAGGAACTCTATAGGAGCAGCAACTGAGTTGTTGCTGTTCAGTCCGACTAGCAGAGTTAAGAATTTTTTTGTATGCAGGGAAGGCAGTGCAAAGAGATAACTCCAAATTGGGGGGAAGGAAGGATGAGTGGGATCTGGAGTCAGTGTGTGGGCGGCAGGCGGGCGGGCGGGCTGGAGGTTAGGCAAGAAGTAGTAGAACTGCGGTGGAAAGAGCAAAGAAATTGGAGACGACAGAGAATTCATCGAGTATAGCTGTGTTGCATGCATGTGTGTCTGTCTGGTTGGGTTAGGTTTGGTTTGGCTGCCAGTGCTATCACATCACTGAGTTTTAACATTCTCTTGCATGTAATGGCAAGAGATTTGAAGGCCGGCAGCTGTCAGGAAATTCGGGCTCTCCAATCGAGAGCGGATGTGAATGTGTGTTCCCCTGACTGTAGGACCCACTACCATCAGTAACTACTACTATCATCACTATTACTATTGCTGGCTTCACTGGCACTGGAATTGCACTATGATCAATTTTCAATGCTTGCCTGGCTCTTACTCAACTTCACTGAGTGAGTACAACACAGAAAGACGGTCAACAGAGTATAGGAGTACTACATACTAGTAGAGTGAGCAGTAACACATAAAGTCAAAATCAACTGAAGAAACGTAGCGATGTGAATCAACTCAAGGAACTACCCACCAGCTTTTTACTTCGCTTTATTCTTTTTTCTCTTCCCCCTTTTCAACTACTTTCTTTTCAACTTGTCCAGTTCAACTTTCAAAGTAAAGTCAAGCAGTGTGGAGAGAAAAGCAAACTGAAGGACCAACTCAAATTTAAAGTCACCTCCTAGACTGAACTATAGGTGATGGGCATTCAGTATATGAATCGTAGAAATATATACTCTGTGAAACTCAAACGCAAAGTCAAAGCCAAACTGTGTGCAATTTCAGAAGAAATTGGGTCGAAGAGTCTGGCGCCGTTAGAGCTTCAGAAAAATTGCAAAGTTGCAAGGACAGGGACCGGAACAAAAAAAAAGGCAAAGAGGAAACTGGGATTCTTTAGCCACTTTTATCATCATCATGGATGGTGAACAGGTCCATATTCTCATCAAAGTTTCCTTTTATGACCCTTCTCCCCAACTAAATTTATGAAGCACTTCTTTTACAATATTTTGCTCTATTTGGCCTTGTTCTTTTTCACATCTAACAAATCGAAACCAAAAATTATAAAGAACGCTTACAAGCTCTAAGCCCTACATGAGACTATATAGTTGGGGCTTGGGACTGCTTACAACAACCAATTCAACTTCAGATATAGATTTTATACAGGCATGTTAGTAGTGGGAAAACCAAAAGATAGATGATGAATCTATCGACTCAAGTCGTGGTTAACTTTCGTTCGAAACTTCCATCTACTGCACTATCTGTGTTGGTTTGAGTATAGAGATGAGACTTTACAAAGTAGACTACACATATTAAATATAATATAATATGAGATAGAATTTGCTACATAGTGGATACATGGGTTGTTAACCTGATAATTCTACTCGGTACTCCTTGTCTGTCCTGTTAGTTGTGTATAGATACGCAGATCTAGGTACACTCTTTTCATACTACACTTCCACTACAGGATGTTCTACGAAAAGTTCTGTTCTCCACTCAACTCAAGTCGACTCTTCACTGCGGGAGAAACTTGTTCTGAATGTTAGCCGCGTTGTTAATGCCACTTTTGTGCTCTTTGCCCGAGTCTAAATCTCATAATTCAGAGCTCTACCACAAGTGAGAGGGAGGCAATCAATCAAAGTTACCCAACTGCATATATTAGCAACTTCTTACCTATATGTACCTATAACCCTACTCCCAGAGTCTATAACCTAACAAACCCAAATCTACTTACATAAGAGAACCCAGCATCTCTAGAATATTTTCTTTTCTTCACTCTCATTCTTTGTTCTTCTATCTTCAAACTCATAAAACTAGGCACCATGCATATATCATAAGCCAATTTTATCTTTCTCTTTCACTCCTCCAGGGAAAGTAGAAGAAGTCGACTTTCATTTTCTTACGTGTCTTCAAACCCATTCTACTCCCCCTCACATTCCCTTTACCATGATCACATTAACTAAATTAAAACTCCAGGAACAGTTGTAGGTTGTAATTAAAGGCCTATAATAGAGTTGAGCTCACATTCCCATTCATATCAACCTTATCCAACTGCCAAACTAAAACTAAACTGGCAAGAAGACTAACAATGCATACTTTCCCTGGTTGTCCCAACACGCCACTCAATTCAGGTAAACTCTACTAAACTACACCTTCTTTGCCTGCATCAACTTTTACCTGAGTACAGTATTTACTTTAACATTACTCTGCGGTACCCTGGGTGACTGGTATTATGGTGGAGGAAGGTGAGTAAAGCAAGGTATGTATTATGCATTGATACCCAGTGTTCGTTCACCATGTGTCTAGCTCAAAACTAACTCTTCTGCATTCATGAATTACATGCCTGCACTAATATAATATGTATGTAACAGGATAAAGGACATTGGAGAAGACTAGAAACTAGACTAGAGCAGAGAGTACATAGTAGTAGTATACAACAAGAGTAGTCGTTGTGAAGCGAGTAGTTAAGTAGAACTGAACTATAGTATCCACTAACACTGGTAGTGTGAGTGTGACTGTACTGTAGTAGAAAGTAGAAATGGTTGGTGGTGGTGGAATTCACGGAATTAGAGTGATGGTGGCTAGAAGACTGGCATTATTAGCGATCTGCAGACCTTGCCGTGTGGTCTCACTCTTCCCCACAATTAATTTCTCCATATTAAACTTTACTTGTGAGTGAGTGAGTCGACAGAAACTCAGCAGTCCAACCAAATACTAAAACTAACTAAATTGCAAATTCGGTTGAATTGAATTGAGGGATTTACACATGAACTTTTACACTACTGGTAAAGTAAAGTATAGCAGCTTGGAAGTACCAGTAGTAGTAGTTTAGTTGTGGGTTCTCTGCAGTACCCATACTATAGTATCGGTATCCTGTGCGTATGCATACTTGCATAGCATTCGTAATATATTCCACAGCAGCCAGTAATGGGATTTCAATGAGCTTAATTTTCTGTGTAGATTTTATGTTTATTTCGTGTACGTTGAAGGTATGATGAACTATTGCAAACAAAGAATGGGAAATGAGAAGTATCAACTCAAAGGGCATATGTGAAGTGCAGAGAGGCAAAGCGCTTCCATCGTATTGTAGAGGTATATTATAATATGAAATTTAAAGGAAATGGATGTAGAGTTTAGTTAGAGTACAGTATGTATGAGGAATATGTAAAGAAGCACACGGATTGAGATTTTGAATTGGCACTAGCATGATGAGCTGATGGGTGATGATGCTGATGATGGGGCTGTTAGCGAAGGAAGGAAGTGCAGCTGAGTAGAGTCTTAATAGTGTGCGTTTTAATAGGATTTCGGTCCTTAAGCCTTAAGCTCCTAATTGAATTCTGATTGATTTTCTCCCATGTTGCCCTGGAAGGAACGGGCAGACTGGAGCCATTCGTGACATTTCAAAGGGAGAAATCAATAGTAGAAAACGCTTATTTTTCTTCACAACCTTGTATTCCCTATGCCATGCTGTATAAGTCTTGTAGTCTATCCTATAAGACTCTTATAGCTTCTTCTCTCGCTCCTCTACACTATACTATATTATCTCCTACCCTGTGCAGTTCAGTTCAGTGAAGTTCAGTCCTGTTTAGTATATAGTAAGTCGATTTAGGTAGAGTTTAGGTTGGGGTTGGATCTAACTACGGGTCTATTTTCCCGGTCCCAACTTTGCTGATATAAAATCCGCAGCACAGCCAGCTCGCTCTTTCTTTCCTTCCTCTTGTACCATGGTATGTCGTAGTGCAGGATGGATTTGAGAATGGAAAACAAGGATATGAAGAACAGTGCTCATAACATAGTGTTTAGCGGCATCTTCCACGTCAGCATCAAAATAACCTGAAGGGTATCTTGAAGTACAGGCTATAATATATCTTAAGCAAGTTTATGGGTTGTAAATATTAATGTTGAAACAGCATGATGAAAGTGGAGAAGAAAGACAACGATATGCTAGCATAGCGGTTTAAACTTCCATTCAGTTGGTAATAAGCAGTAAGTGTGAGACCAAACTAAAACTAATATTATATCAAGTGGTGAAGTTTCGTAAAAGGGTTACAGAAGTTGTTAATGGCTCTACGTTTCGGAAGCACATTTCATTCCCCGTTGGAGAGAAAATTATTGACTTTACGACCGAATCATTACACTTTCAAAATTGACATCTGATTGTGTTCGGATGAATGCCACTACACCAATGATGGACCGATTATCCCCGGGATGCCAAGCACGGCCACATCAATATGTTAGTGAGGAAATTGACTGAACTAATGACTACACTGTAAAGTGCAAGTTTCTCATATTACTTTGATACCAAAATGTGGTGTGGAGTGGTTTTACTGTTGGAATAATTAAATAATTTCTTGATGTAAAAGGATGTTCATTCGATCGTGGTTTAGAAATCTACTGCATTATTGACAAAGAGAATGCATGGCATTTAACCTTGAAGTATAAATCGGGTAACATCTCTGATGTCATTTATCAACATAATCTTCGTTTCTTGTTAAATGGTCCAACTATAGGTTTAAGGTTATGGTAAAATCTAAATAAAATGTATCATATGAACTCAAAAATAAAAATAAATGAACCAAATGTCATACTGAGGAACACTGTCAAAATTAATGTATTTAACAATTACAAAGAATATGACTTAATAACGTATAATATATTAATATAATTATACAGATAATGCATAAACTCGGGTGGACTGAAACCACATGGTACAACATACTAACATAATAAAATGAATAGGTAGCTTTACATATATAGGTATTCTCATTCTTTATCACTTGCTACGATGGAAATTTCCTAAAGCAATCACGATATTATGACGATCCTGCTTCACATCCTGGTCACTGCGGCTCTGCTCCCTGATAGTAGGGCATGATGGATAACTAAGGGCCTTCGTGTACTACGACATGTATACCAATGTACCTTGGTTATTTAACTTCCTTCGCTAGGCTTGGCTTAAGTCTGCTGGGTTACAGTCCAGTTCATATTTGGACCGTGTAGAAATACCATCGCGCATGTTGAGCTCTTTCACCTTCAGCAACCCTTCCGTTCCTCCCAATTTTATACACCAACACGTCAACGTCACATCTCTTAATTGATCTTTTGATCCTGATCTACTAATTCCAATGTAGACACTGGCCTGGCATTCCCACCTTGAAATCTTTCAACTTCTTCCAAGACGCCACTCGTCTCATCCTCCCGACTTTCTCTTCTTGACTGACCAAATCCGCCTTGTCAATAGAGCTGAAGCCCAGGAGTCAAATCCGGAGACCCTTGGCTTAAACCTTCCACATCTTCCACGAAACGTTACTCCCAACCCACGACTTTACTCTCGACCACTAATCTCTTGTATCTATAGCTTAGCTTGGTATATAGTTGATACATGTATAATGGGAGTAAAAGCAACCTCATCTAACTATGCCCCACAGCCGTAATATTATAAACTACTTAAGCTTTTATATGGACGGACGACGACCAATTACCAAATGTCAACCCCACTCACTCTGCTTTTCTTTATGTCATACTCTTTTTTATTTGTTTCAATACTTTTTTACTGTACTTTAGTCGCCACCAGCATTTTTTAGTTCATCATAAAACTATTGGAATACAAACTGAAAACATGTCAACATGGAAGGAGCCGACATGAAACCTCGGCTGTTTTGTGTCCTTTCTTCTCTTCCCACAATTGTTCTCACTTCAAACTTCTTCAATTCACCAAAGTCATGGGCCAAAGCAACGAGCACACTTTCCTTTCCTTTTCAGCTAGTAATCTAGCAAGCGGTGCCTCCCAATGAAGCGCAAAGACGGGCGGGCATATGCAGAATTCATATTTTCTGTTCAGCTGGATACTTTTAGCGCAGCACAATCAGACCAAAGTACAAAGTATTCAATCAAATCCAACTTGAGTTGCATTTTGTTTTGCATTTGCTTGCATTGCATATACGTATTGCATTACGCCCCTTACGTTTTGTTATAGTTATTGTTCAGGATGACGTGATCGCCAAAGTATATTTATAGAGTCCCAATGTATCCCCCCGGTATTTCGTAGTAAAAACAACAATCATTTGAACCATTACAACTAACTACGAGTCATTCAAAACATTTGCCATGACGTGACGATCGACCGATAACAAACGCGAAGAGACGAGAGGACGACTTTATTCCTCATGACAGCGGTGGTCCTTGCATAACTACCAATGTACGTGTATTGTGTAATGCATATAATATATACGCATATGTACATAGCTAAGTGTATGCAGACAGTCTTTTCACTTGCAGACTCTCATTTCACTCGACGCCACTCCATTCCACGTAATTCCACTGTACTGGCTTCACTTCTACAAATTTCAAACGTCCTCTGTTCACTCTCATTACTTCACTAATAGCTTTACATTTACGTTTTGCGCTATTTATTTCAAGTGCGGCATGACTTGTGGTGGACTATTTTCGATCCTAAATAATCTTTGGGCTCCGACGTATTTGAACACTGAAATCAAATCAGGGATACATAACACAGGGGTGTAGATTTACAGTACAGTCAAAATATTAGGAGCTGAAGTAAGTAAAAATGCGGTCACATGAACTGAGCTGAACTCACAATGACTACATTATGGCCAATCACCCAGAGGTCCTCTTTTCTCTTATTAGGCGTCTCTCTCCCTACCCATGCATCAATCAGAAACGCTGGAATTTAATTAGCTGAACTCGATCAATCACAAACAAGGAGGAGGATATACGAGATCGAGTAGTCGAGGGTGATAATATCATTACTATAGACGAATGTGTCACAAAAACGGGAGTGAGTTCATATTTTAAATTTCAACATTGGATAGTTCAGGACATATATATATATATTTATATATACCTATATATATATACACTTTGATATATATTATGATACTTAAAGTTAATAATTCAAGTAAAAGAGATTGGAAGATAGTTGAGTTGTCTGAATTATCGATCATTTCAACGTTTCAAAGTTCCAATACATGTAGGTACAACAACTTAACACATGCGATACCAAAAATTGACGGAAATACAGGGATTTGATTATTTCTTCTTTTCTAAATGATGAGAAAGTTACTCAGCAGATGATTCCAATCATTCATAAGACAATTTAAGTCGTTGCACAACACAGGTTGCTGTAAGAATGTTGGACAAATAGATTGAGGTTAAATTAGAGCCAGCGGAGAGGCAATTGCAATGCTTTGATTCCCCCATCACACAGAAGCGAGTGAAATCTCGTTTTCTGGGTCTGGTGGAGGCTTTCCGATTCCTCGTGTAATAGAAGGTCGTCGACTGCTGTCCTGTTCTTGTAATAAATAAACCGGCAAGCACCCAGACTCGTCCGTCACCGAAATTTCTGGGTAGGGCAGCCCTGTCTGTTCATAACAAAATGACAAAACAAAAAAAAATGAGACGAGTAAGATTAGCAGCTTCCACATAAAATAAGCCAAATAACTCATGATGACGGTTTACTTTGCACTCTTTTTTGTTTTATTACATATTATTGCATTTTGCATACTATAAGTATATACTGTAAGTTTACCGATGAGTTTAGATGTTTGAGGACTGGATGCTCTTGGATCATAGCCAAAGTTTGATTGTTCTGCAATGAGAACGGGGACGTGGGTGGCTGGGGCTGGTGAGTGTATAGATGAAGGCCTTGAAGCCCTTGGGAAATGTCAAGAGGGCAAGGCGGTGGTGGGTGCGAGGCCAATGGTGAGTCCAGTGGTTGGAATAAACGCACTGGGGATGACGGTGACGAGGTGGTAACAGAATGACGTCTGTCGTCTCTCTGCCCATTCAACAAAACATAACACCAAACCATACATTAGACTAAGCCTTTCTCCGACATAATCAAATCTCCTCTTTGTTGGAATCCCTACCGACGCAAACTAAAACAAGAGCATAAACCTATCTTTTGTCTTTTGTCCACCTCCGTTCAATTCAAACATCTGCATCTGTCAGTCTTTCTACCCAGCAACAGTCATTTTGGATACCGTTGTATACTGTGCATACTAAAAGTAAATGTATGTACAGTCTGCTGCTCTAATGATTATATACTACATAATATGACTAACTGCATGAGAGCATCAAATAGGAATACTGAACACGAGTCATGTGGCCTTTACAAGGTTAATCCTTTTATAAATGAAAACAATTACAGGAGTGAACATGAGATTACAAAATATAAAAAAGAAATGGGCAAATTAGAACGCTGTCTTTTCTACAGGATTAAAAGTACGAAAGTGGAAGATAGTAAGGAAACTCACCGGGGGCAAAGAATAAGAAACTCAATGCTACACTGTCTGCATTTTTAAACTCCTGTGCATCATCAACAGCAAACATGAACTATAGTGACTAGACTGAGAAAAGAGTGGAGAACTTTCACCTAACTTTTGTTCCAAAGACATGTACAGTTTGAGTTAGAGTGTTCGGCTGAAGCTTTCTCTGATAACATCTCCTCTGCTCTGTTCACTAACATTAAATACAAACTCCTCCTCTAAATTATCCCTAGAAAGCTTAATCTTTATATACCTTCCCATTCATACATGGGAGAAACAACTTTGAAGGAAGACAAGAGGCTGAGCAGTATTCATTTCAACGACAAGGAATCTACCTACTTAATATGTTGCCAGCAGAAAGCGAGCATATGGAATAAGTATTATAATATATGACGACAAGACTGAGTAGACAGAGAACTGAACGGAAGCTCATCTCCCTAACCCCTGTGACTACCAAAAATGAACATTATGTCACACTTAATTAAAATATGACTCAGAAACATAATCATGTAATTCCAGCAGACATTTGTCCGACTTCCAAGTTAGAGACAGCGACAACTCTGAAAAGTGGAGCTAAATTTACTTACTTGCAAAGTTTTGGCAAGTCTTGGGGAGGGTGGACAGGTGCCTTCACTTCCACGGCGGACTGGGCTGTATCTTTCGCAGCTCATATGACACAACTCTTTGTACGTTTCCCGACCTGTCAAACATTTTACGTTAAAACCATCAAACAGCTGTTTCCCCTATCATTCAATGTAAATCTTATTTATTCTTGCTTTCAATTTTATAACCCAGAAAGTAAATTGCTGTGAGTACAAGATTAACCTACCGTTAGAATTACATATATACAATTAATTAAATATGAGATTATCAAACCAAACTACACAACAAATAAAACACCGAAAATAAATTGGACATTAACAAAATCACAAAACTTTCACAACAGCTAAGTAAATTAAGTCAAACTCAAATAATAAAAAAAAATAAAAATAAAAAAAACAAAACCTGGCTGGTAATAAGCAGAACGATATTTTCGTGGTTGTATTCGCGAAAGTGTGTGGTGAAAAAGACGTCGTGAGTGGGATGGATGTGGCATTGGCATAACCATGCTTTGGGGTGATGTTGAATAGGCCGACGGAAAAGTTGGGCCAACCATGTACAGTTTGTGCGACTCAGGATCAACCACTTTAACAACATCAATTACTTAGCGTCAAAATAAAAGCAAATCAAATTTAGTCTAAGCTCTCGTTCTTTAAAAACATAACACAACATAAAAACTTAAGTGCTATAATGTTAATAAAGTACACGCAGTAAAGGAGGTAAATGTCATTTTTCATGCAAAAGAATAAAATATTTACAGTGAAGAACTTTAAATTCTCCTATAAAATGGGCACGCCAAGGCACACTAATCAAATCAAACACACAAAGACATGGAATTATGTATGAATTACTCAGGAGATATTTTTTTTTGTTTGAAACTGTAGAATACAGTAGTACTTACATTAGTATTATTAGATTATTATTACTTTTCAAACCGTTCAAGCATTACATCATTTAGCACACTAGTCGGTGTGTCAGTAATCTACACATGTAATTAATATTAATTACCTGGCGGTCTTTCGACAACAGTGATGAGACCAGTACGACGACTTCTACCACGAAACAAAATTTCTTCCTCTTGATTAGCTAAGTAAGCAGTATCTCTTCTTAAAACGCCCTGTAGAAAAAAAATACTGAACTCGTTAACAATGGTTCCAACAATTTTGTATCATTATCATTCAATCAAATCAGTCAAAATCTTTACCAATAATAAAAACGATAAAAAATAGTTTTTGTATCCATACAATATAATCCATATTTCTAAACAGATAATGTTTCTCATTTATTGAAATACCTCTCCTTTTTGTTCTTTAACTAATATTGCTTCTTATCTACCACCAGTTTCAATTCAAGCCACACACATCTCTTTTACTCAAATACTATGCTTTTAAATTAATAGTAAAATATCTTGAGTCACAATACAAATCTGGGAAAAGTTTACAATTTTAATTAAAGTAACTAAATTAAACTTTCGGCCTAATTTGTATACACAATTGCAAACATTGTGCCATAAAGACTATATAGACATACATGGAAAGAGGAGCAAAATAAATAATGCAACTTTACTTTGTTTCGTTAATAAACGGAATCCTATGTTTCTGAAACTGACAACAAACAAATCCATTGGAATGTTTCATCGATGTATAAAACATACCTTTATGTTAATATAAATACCAACTCTAATAACTGTCTGATACTAATACTGAAAACTGATGAAAATGCATCCATTATATTTGCTAAAGAAAATATTTTTAAAATCTATCAACTTAAATTTACAAATTCAAACTCAACTAAAAACCTTCCAATCGATGAACTTACAATTGATTCCAACAATATTTGCAAAATAAAAGCAAATCAAATTTAGCCTAAAATTTGTGAGATACGGTTGCGAGAATCTGCGGATTATTACGCTTTAAATCTAATTTATTCAACATAATTCAAACTTTCCACCTGTAAAAAAACTACGCCTATTAGTATGCGTTCACTTTTCATTTATAATAAATCAACTAACAACAAATACCTGAATACCTAAAATTCGACTATTATCTGCGCTTTTCAACTGTTCACTGAATTGTAATTAGTTCGTAATTGCTCAATTTACACGTTTGGGAATAGGCTAGTTACCGTGGAAAGCTGTTCTCTGGATGAAGGGTGACTCCAACCTCCTTCGCAAGGTTGCTGTTGCTTTTCCTTCTGTTGTAAATTAGCCCCGCCATCTGAGGCTCTTCTGCCAAACCCGCAGGCTAAGGATACGGAACAAAATACTCGTCACAGCACAAATACTTATTATTATTAAAAAATGCTTACATTGATGTTTTAAACCTAGAGTAAAGAATCGTAAATAACTTTTTATCTAAATTAAATATCTTTAAGGGTAAACTTTCTAACATGGATCAAAAGCTACCAAACTCTTATAAGAGAGTATAATCGAATTTAATTATCACTATTCATACTTACATGACTCACTGTTTTCCATGACAGGAGGAGGTTTCAACAGATGCTGGTCTTTAACGCTTTCCACAAGAGGAATACCCCCTTCAGCACCTAATGTTACTACAGGTACACCCTGAAAGAAGTGAAAAACTGAATTTGGAACACAAATTCAATCTTTGATGTCGGTTAATTCTAACTTGTAAGAGTAGGTTCAAACCTGAGGAAGATCCACAGTATGCCGTCTTCCGTGGTGAGACTGAGAGTTTTCTTGCTTCCTAGCGTCATCTTCACCAACTCTCATCTCGTCGAACTACGTGCAAATAATAATTATAACATATTGTACATAAATTACACTTGATTAGAATTTAGTAAAATCAAGTGAGGAAGTGTTTCGCATACTTTTTCGTAGATTTGGGAGTCGTTGAGGAATAATTGAATTTCAGGTGGAGGTTCTTGTCGTTCCACCACTCCTGTGGTAATGGAAGCTTTTCTTTGGGTCAGAAGCTGAAAGGTAGAAGAAGGTATGGGCGACTGCCCGCGGCTCTCTTCTTCTCTGCAGCACAGCAAGTCATAGATTGCACTAATGTGATCGAAACGTTTTTCATGGATTGAACCGAGAATTAAGTCTTTGGAAAGTCCTGGAAACAAAGTCATTTGGTCCACCACTGACTCATTTACTGGTTCACTAAATGACTCGTCACAAATCGGCATCAACTCTTCCTGCTCAAGAAACATACACATAATTCGTTGTCAGGTTTCTTTCAATTTTTAAATTACATTCTCGACAGTTATCGACACCCAGATTATCAATAGTAACACAAATTGCCAAAAATATAGTCTAACCGTATTCAAGGTGGTTGCTACAGAAGCCATCCATCTATGAGTGATGATCTGGTGAATAGTCAGTCTTCTAGCAGGCTCCACGACAAGCATGTGCCGAATTAAATTCTCACAGCCAGTGGACATAAAAAATGGAATGCGGAATTTTCCACAGGTTACACGGTTTCGTAGACTGAGGAGCGTTGAGCCATCGAACGGTAAAGCGCCACAAACAAGCACGTATAAAACTACTCCGAGACTCTGCACACCAAAAGTAAATCAATACTTTTACCTTACTTGATCCCTCAGAATGCGTCACTTGCTTCAAATTTAAAACGAAACCACAAGTATAAAGCATGTAAAAGGACACTATGAGTAACACCACCAGCTAAGAGTTTGAAAACTCACCCAAATATCGCATTT
>JAAXYV010000357.1:0-12898 GCA_036851875.1 Novacerus sp. FZ-2019
TCCCTACCGAAAAGAATATGACCTTAATTTTTACCATAGTAATAAGTTTTGCACAAATATAATAATTTTTTGACGTTCAAATGAAACTTACCTTGAGTATCTAGCTCCTTGTAATCCTGAACAAACAGATGGACATCGTTATAATTCGATGGAGTAATTAGTACAGCTGAAACAAAAACAAACATTTCAAAGTTATAAAATAATGAACAAAGTAATCGCATAATTTTTTTGTCAGTAAAACACTATTCTAAATCATGCATACATAAGAGATTGTAACACAGTCGTCAACAAAAAGAAATAGTAAAATAACAGTAGAGATGTAATGTAAGTTGGCAATAAAAGTGTTAATAACTGTGAATGAAAGTTTAGGTGTTGTTTCTACACACAAATCTTGAATTGGGTCTGGTGTGGATGTGATGTGAGTCAGATAATGTTTAGATCTCGTCATTTTGTCGTCCTGCCTTGGTTGTCGCGAGTGGAAATTGAATAATCTAATTATCCACTGTCGAATTTGTCTGTTGTCAGATTGCGTTCAAAACAAAATACAGAATGAAATATATCCACCACAATAAATAATAATAAATCAATGTCCCACCACAAAGCTACTTTATAAATATTCACGTACGATTAGGAGTGGCTAGGGTTTTTTCCAATTCCGACAGGCTGGCTGCATTCACGCTCAAAAGAAAATGAAGAACAAAAATCAACACACTAGATTTGGTGAAATCTTCCAGTTTCCATCTCCAACTGGGGTCAGTATCCATACCCATATTTAATTAGACTCTTAAAAATATCAAACTATTTTGCAATCTAATAATATACCGGCTCAATCAAAACCACGAACCACTTTATATCACTTTATACACAAATATCTCATATCCAAACCGTTCCTTTAAAATATTTTGAAAACTTCACTTCACAATGAACTTCTAAACTGCTGCCAAACCTTTGGAAAACACTTTAAATTCAACTAAAAAGTTAAACCAAATGAAATAATATTCTTTGATGTTTACTTCTTCACGTTACTCGAATCTCTGTTGAAGATTGTTGCAAAGTTCCCCTTATATGAGTTCCCCATTTTTTACAATTAAATAACGTTTTCTTGTTTTGATGTATCTCTTGTGGTAAGAAGAGGCTGGGTTGACCTGTATAAAAAAAGGAAGTGCACTTCCGCACTTCCGTCTACCTCATAGTCAAGATGGTCAAAAGAAAGGAAATTAGTTTAGTTTCTACTATATCTACTCATACTATACCTATAATTTTACTATGCAATAACAGGCTTGCCAAGTAATCTCACTCAACTCAATTTGAATGCAGTAAGGCAAATTCGAGGTACTGTATAGTCAGTGCAATGATGTAAAAAAAGAAGCTCCGATATTACATAGTAGAAAGCTTATGGGAGGCTGAAGGTATTTCCATTTATTTTGCATAAGAGTAGATACGTTGAATTCGTAAATCAATTTGTGCATATGTAATAGCTTTTATATAGAGAGTACAGTACATACATACAAGTAATGTGTGTGCAAACACATATAAAATATACATTGGTTTCTTGAACTACTCATCTACAGACACATGGTCGGTCATAGTGTCATTTTATGCATACAATACGAACGTATATTTGTAAGTAAAATCCATGACTTCATTTCATTTTTTTTCATATATACACCACAACAACTATGGTGCAAGGGAGGAAAGGCATTCAAGTTTATACATACTCGGTTCATTGTTCAGCTTCACTTTCTCTCTGTCTTGTGTGATCAACTTGTGATGCTGTCAATTAATTTAGAAATACAGGTTTTCAGATTTTCTATACATCTATGATTTGTATAACTGTAGTGTTGAATACATAGAGAAGAGTACAAATAACCAACGTATGAATTTTCCATGAATATAGACGTGAGGAGGTGGAAGCAAAGCATGAACAGCACGACACGGCGTCAGTTAGTCATATCGTCACAAAACTTGTACTCTTATGCAGGTATAATATACGTAAGTTACTATATAGTATAGTATAGTATATAGCTGCCTATACTATTACTTTGTGAATGTGAATTATAAATTTAAGTGAATGTATATTGAGTTGAGTTAAGACTACTACAGTAAAGACGAAAAGGTATAATTTGGTTTTGGCAGCAATTTATTCAACAACAGACCGCTATGTTATTGGGATATTGGGAATATTGTAATGAATGTAAGTACGTACTATGAATGAGCATTGTATAATATAAATATGAAACCTATCCATCCACCGCCGGTGGAGAAGGGGAAATAGAGACAGCATTGGAATTACATTTTTTTTAATAATAACGTAACACGTGTCATTTATGTATATACCTACTGGGTATGTGATCTGCTCTGAGTTACCTGTATACTTGACTGCACTGCACTGGTGTGGTCTGCAATAAGAATACAACCATACATACATATATATGGAGTCAATTGAAGCTAATGTGTAAGATGTTCAGTTTTTTATTAGTGGTATTGTTCATTACATTACATTACATCCTTTATATCTTTATTGTTGAACTCTTGAAATTAGCAGGGAAGTGAAAGATATTATATAAACTCTAGGTTTTATATGAACACCAAATAATAATGTAAACATTACTGAACAATAGTAAAAGGCGGAACGACAATTCTGTCACAGAAGATAATTGATTATTGTAAACTTGAATGCTGAGCTGATGTTTGTTTTTTATAGCAGTTTCTTCTGCATTGTGATGCTTGCTGCTGAAGCCACGTACGCACCTGACGATACTAATTTATTACTTGAGCGATTACAAGAAAAGTTCAAATCTAAGTTGTTTAAACAACGTGTAATTAAAAATTCACCTAGTAGTTTGTAGCTTTTCAGATATTGCAATTCTATCAATGTAAATAATTTACAATTATTTGAGCATTGGGTTGTGTAATTATTTGACATTAGGTGACTACTTGATTTCATACGAGTAATTTATATATTAGTACCTTTTGTAATTGTTTCAGCACGCTTTATAGTTTATAATTCATCAAATTTAATTAAGTCGAATCTTAGCTATACTCTAAACAGAAATCTATTTTCTCTCAATTTAGAAATACCCCATAACAAATTCCAACACACTAATGTTTGCTATAAGGAGAAATAGCCCTACATAAAAGGAAAATAATCAGCGACGTAAAAGAATACCTACTCTACAAATCACTTTCTATCCGAATTGCTTTTTCATGACTTTTGTACGATTTTCTATTTTATCTCGTTGACTTTTTTCGTCTTAGTTAATTGTCAATCATCTTATAGCTTACTCAAATTAAAATGGGATATTTACCGGTTTGGTTGGAGCTAAAGAAGTGGGCCTTTCTGGAAAATTTCCAGATTTTCTAAAGAAAAAAGGGTACCTGACAACCCCCACAACAACGGAAAGGATCGACTCCTATCATTGTAGCCTTCATTTTTTGAGCCAGTTCATCTACGGACGGAGGTCATATGACCTTAAGGTCAAAGATCAAACATCTAATTCTCATGAAGATGTTTGACCTTTGACTGTAGGGTCATATGACCTCCGCAGGTGACCCTTCCGGCACAAAAAATGAAGGCCTCAATGATAGGAGTCGATTCCCGCATTTGTTGTGAGGGTTCGTAAGGTATCCACTTTTCTCTAAAAACCAATTTTCAATACCACCCACTTCCTCAACTCGAACCATCTATTTTTATTTATTATTGTAAACTTACTTATTTAAATCGATATAACGAAATAGTATGACAGCTTCCTGGTTCTAGAATTGTATACTTAGAGGACATGGGGAACTGAACTCACCATAACTTTCAAACAATTTTTAAGTGTTGACAAAACATCGTTTTTGTTTACGATTACGGCCAATGACTCCAGTCTGCATGAATTCTACCCTACACTATTCTACGACTGCAAACAAAAGTGTCTCAAATTTTTTCTAGAGCTGTGCGTAGCTTCCTGTTTGTGAGTTCCAAACCAATTATTGATAAACAGTAAAGTAGTGGAAGTATTTCTATACGAATCTGACAGCCACACATAATTATATTCAGACTCATTGCCAATTCAATTGAAGCACAGAACCTGTTTCGTTTTATATTGAAATCTATCTTTAATCTTGAATAAGTTTGGCTGATTAATTTATTCGACGTTCCAGAAAGTCATAACATTTACATTAATGTTATTTTCAACATTTTAATTGAAATCCTTCAATCTCAGTTCTACCAGTTTCCACTCCGTTTGAGTTATTCAGTGTGTAGCAGCTACCAACCTTTCCTCAAACATTTTACTTAATTTTCAACTCCAGTCACTAAGGAGCAATGAAAGAATGATGTTGACACATTCAATCGTTTCGGTTTTCTTCATAACATTAATAATTGCAAATGTAAATCCTGAAAAAATAGTTCAAGTAAACCATGATAACTTATTAAAACAAGAAGCAGATGATCCCTTTATTTTAGCCATTGAAAAACAAGCAAAGTCACTTTCTATTCATCAATTTGACAGTGATCCTATTCTTCTTCAAGTAGTGGATCGTCTAAACTCTGAAACTTATTACAAATTACCACAACAGGAAAATGATACTAACACCAAAAACCCCATAGTGTTTACTAGGGACTCTACTGACAGCAACAAGGATGTCATAGTTCTGTCTAAATCAGAAGATAAGTTGGTTGTTCTTTCTGGTAGAGTCAAGCAAGTATACGTTGTGCTGAAAAAAAATCCTTCTGCACCAAAGCCAACGTATTACGTTAACTACGCTTATCTCAGGTAACATTTGTCAATAAATACAGACTGCTTATTTTTAGAATTAGTACACACTCCTACATATTAATTCCTATAATACCGTAAGATTAGACTTCAAATCATTTCTTTCCATGCACAAAGCTGCATTTTTGCAATGTAGCTGAAAGTATGAAAGAAAAGAACGTTTCACAATTCAGTTAGTAGATTCATAGTCCTTCAAGTATTTCAATATTGTCAACGCCGATAGACTATTTATATTATTGACGAATTATATTTATTGACGATTAGACTAAATCGTGTTTGAGCTTCTGATACTTAAAAATTCTGAATTATTAATAACATTCTATTCCCTAATTTACGATCCTGTTAGTCTTTTTCATTATTCCCAAGTAATCAACGGAAACAGAATTGTACTGAGGAATTTGTTATTCATCTCTGAACTATTACCACTGTTAAACTAAATGAATCAAGTGACCACCTTGGTATAGTTGAAATCACACTATAGTGACAGTTTTTCTAAAATTGCTCAACCGCAGTAATTACAATTATTGTATTCTAAAAATAATTACAATTTCATTTCTTTTTCTCACAATACAGAAACGCCACCGATGAGGATGCAGAAACGGACATAATAACAGTAGGTGAAGCAAGGCGCTGTATCGAATGGGACACATGGGTGGATAGAACTGTTCATCAATCTCTAATCTGGACCGACTGTGCTTCAACCGTGTTAGTGTCATGTCACTTCAATAGTACATATATGAAAACAATTCATACAGGATTGACTCCAAAATTAAATTCACCCAGCAAAGAAAGCTCTGATACGAAAACTGCCAGCTCAACTGCTGAAACATTCTTCAGAGTTAATGATGACTATGGTTTGTATAGTGACCTTGATGTTCAACAGATGGAAGTTCCGACAGCTCCTATCAGAAGTGGGTCTACAGTTGCAGTGTCTGGAATGAAAGGACGAGGATTTATAGGCATGATGGGCAGCGCAATGGGTTTTAGTGCACATGGGTCATCTGGAAGTAAAAAAAAAGAAACTAGTCCCAAAGTTACAACAGGAAGTGGATTTAAAGTTTATGTGAAACCTCAAACTGGTGCGGGAGGAGCATCCATTAAGGGTTATGGAGGCGTGGGAAGTAGTGTGGCTGCTTATCCGACAGTTTCCATGGCCGGAAAATATCCTCAAAGTAGTGCGGCTGCTTATCCGACACTTTCCATGGCAGGAAAATATCCTCAAAGTAGTGTGGCTGCTTATCCCACACTTTCCATGACAGGAAAATATCCTCAAACAAGTACTGGAGTAGCATACCCTCAACCTGGTACGGGTGCAGTAACATATCCAGGTTATATTCAACCACCTCCAGGGTCTATAGTGACAACCATCACCACAACAAAAGGAAGCAAAACCAAGAAACTCATTATTATTCGAGCTCCACCTGTGCTCGTTTATCCAGTAGCGATACCCATGTTTCAACTTTATACTCCTCTTCCCTTATTTTTATGGCAAATAGGGATTCGTGTAGGGGGATATTATATACCAAATGATAAACGTTACAGAGGTGTGCACGGGTATCTTATTCCAAACAGTGCAGGGGTTGCAAATGTCTTTTATCCAGACAGTCCTTCAGTATTTGGATCTACACTTCCTAACAACAAAGCAACAATCGGAGCTTTTGTTTTGGATAGGGTACCTGGCACGTCCCTGCAAACTTCTGTTTATGGAGTCTTATTGCCTAGTCCTCCCGGATTACCTGCTCCTTTTCTTAGAGCAAATTATTACATCCGTATAACATTTACACCAATGAACGGGGGAAAACAAATTATTGGCTATCAAGTAAGCGGAACGCGTGGACGTCCAGGAAGTTTTATTATGGAGGATGCAGGAAGCTGGGGAACAAAAGGTACTCTGAAAGGAACTTTTACATCGGAAGGGGTTGATGGGAAAAGCACTGGGCGAGGCTGGGAAGGAATGCTTTTGCCTCCATCTACGCCCGGAAAACCTCTAACACTTATACCCAACAACATCTATAGTCATGGGATATTTAAGCCCGATGATGCACAGTATCCAAAACTGCTGGGTACATACATACCTGGAATTGGTATTCCAAGTTCCATATTACCTGATATTCCAGAAGAGTTTGTACGAACCTGGCCGGCTAATGTAGTATTACGTGGAGTATTTGTACCCGACAACTTAAACCAAGGACTTCATGAGCTTACTGGAAATTTGCTTGTCGGCACACCTGGATCAGAAGACCCTATATTTCTACCTGACTCTGTCGGAATTGCAGGTTATTTTGAAGCAAAAGCTGCAAATCGCCTGCGAGTCCCAGGATATTACAACCCTCAAACGGACGGTACAGGATTTTTTATACCTTTCAATCAGCCGTATATTAAAACCCCGTCAGAAGGAACTTTCCAGCCTTTACCTACTATTAACCAACAACCAGCTAAAGATATTACTGGAAATTTAATTCAACAAGGAAAATATTTTTTGTTAATCTCGCAACGTCAGGGTGGTCCAGGAACTTTTTATCCCGATCAAGGGCAATCCCCAATAAAAGGGATGTTAGTTCAAGGGATGACTCCCAACGATATCAATCTTTTCTATCCAGATGTTCCCGCTCTTCAATACAAAACATTACCTGGAACATTCGTGGCCGACAATCAACCAGGTAAACCAATACTTATCCCAGATACCAGAGGATTCTTGGTCGGCAGTACTTCTCAAGATCCTTATAAGTTCTTGCCTTACAGTGTTATTATCCCTGGTCATTTGTATCCCTCTGATCAAAAAAATAAAAAGTTGCATGGGTACTTGATACCAGGACAACCAGGTCGACACGGACAACTCATCCTAGACCCAGAAGATACTGTCGAATTCTTCCAACCAACTAAATGTATATTTCAACCAGAACAACCAGGGTCCTATCCTTTGAGTGGAACCGTTAGTCCTTCGAAAATAGGACAATCTTCAATATTTATCGAAGATACCCAAGGGATTCCAGGAATGTTAGCAATAGACATCATTCCAAATCAGAAGTTTCATGGTTTATATGTACCCTCGGATGGGTATGGAAGCTTTCTACCAGACGATACAAATGCCGTAAACCTAATAATACCTCGTACATCCCAATTCGGAATGTTTGAACCAGATCGAGATAAGGTCCCGTCTTCTCAAATGATTCCCACACACGGTATCATTACTCCGGGTACCACCAAAACCGATCCACTCACATTTTTTCCTGATAATTCACCTGCTGAGAGAGGTAAATTAACACCAGACTCCCATAAAACATTAAACATTCCTGGAATTTTCATTCCTCCCCTAAATAGAAATCCTGGTCGGTTTTACCCCAGTGATGATCAAATTATTGGAACCCTCGTCCCTTCGGAACCTTTCAGTGGACTATTTTCACCGGATAAAGCCAAGAACGGATACCCTGTTCACGGTTTATATCAACCAGGAAATCCGCCACTTTTCATGGTAGATGGAGTGAAAGGATTTCCTGCAAAGTTCATTCCAAACCAGGTGCCTAACAACAAATATACAGGACAACCAATTCTAGGACAATTCTACGAGTCCGACCCTGAAAATCCAAGCAAATTCTATATCACCAATCCGTCTGATGTAGGCACAAAGATACCTCCAACAGCCACCAAAGGTCAGATGATTCCTAATCCTCCACACGATCAAACACCTCTTATTGGAACTCTTCTTCCAAACAGTCCTGGGCAGCCGGCTGCATTTGTTTCATCAGGTTACGAAGAACAAAAACAAACCCAGATACCAACAATTGACACTCAATTTTCACCTAACAAACCGACAGATGATGGAATAAAAGGAGAGTTTATTCCAGACTCGAATTCACAGAAACGCGTTCATGGAAAATTATATCCACCTTCGCCAGGGAAACCGGGACGCTTTGTTTTGGATGATAGCGAACCCGATTCTGAGTCATCCCTAAATCCTGGTCCCTACAGTGGTACTTTCGTCCCGATGAGTTCAGAATCAACACCCCCTTCTCCTTTGGTTATAACCGTTAACCCAGGGTCTAAGGTATCTGAAGTACCGCTTGAAACACCCAAGGTTACCAATGGATTAATGGTGCCAGATGATGACCCAAGTTTAACTATACCAGGATTCTTATCGAAACCCAACAATCCCGCAGACCCCCTCAGATTTTTTCCACAAAATCCAAACCAAGCTGGTAGTTTTTCTTCTAACAATCAGAATGTTTTAGTTGCCACTTTTCAACCTGACATGTCTAATCCAAGTGAACTAAATTCTCCCATGAGAGGAAAACTTTTCCCAGGAAATAATAGTAACAACGATCCTCCTATTTTCATTCCAGAAAGTATAGGTGTAATCTTTGGAAAATTATTACCTTCAACAGACCCACAGAAAGAAATTTTAGGAACATTGCTTGCAACTAAACCTCAGATTTTTTTCCCTGACTTACTTTCAGAGTTGAATAATATTCATCCATCTCAACTTACGAAAGTAAAATTTGTGCCTGACTTGCCTACTCCTCTATCAGATGTAGATCCAGCAGATCCTGCTTCTGGATCAATTGATGGGCAAATTCTATTCCCACCTTCTGGAGGTATAAATCCTGTTTTTTTGCCGGACGGTACCGGTGTGAAGGGGATTTTCAGTAGTGATAGTAATCCATACTATAAGGTTCCTGGTTATTTAACTCAACCTGGGGATGTAAACAGTCCACAGTATTTTGTTGCTCAGACGCCAAGTCAGTTACATCCTTCAAATGCTTTATTGACTTATATTGGTTTATTCAAACCGGATGGATCAAATTCAAAGTCACAAATTCATGGCAAACTAGTACCTACAAACAAGGATAATCACATGTTTATTCCTGACCCAAAAGGATCTACTGGCAAAATAATTCTTTCAACGGTTCCAAACAAACCAATAAATGGAACCATTATCTCTGGCCCTACTTTAACTTTCTTACCTGATTCTCCAATGGATTTGTCTTCACTTCCCAAAACGCCAACCAGTTCAAAATGGATTCCAGATCCTCAAAGCAGTGGTTCGAAAGGTCCTCTTCCCCAACAAAGCGGTGGTCAATTTTTTCCAATCTCAGAAAACGCAAACCCAATTTTTCTACCTGACAAAGGTTTCACTAATGTTGTCTTTGTAATGGACAACAATCCGAGTATAAAAATTCCCGGATTTCTCACTAATGCAGAGAGTCCACCAAAACCATTAAGTTTTGTACCTCAAAGTTTACAGAATTTAAACATATTAAAACCAAACACGAAACCTCTCGGAACATTCACTTCTGACCCTTCAGTTACTTCTACTGCAGGTCAGCAACTAAAGACTCCTCTTCATGGAAAATTGGAATCCAACAACGGGCAGTATATAATATTTTACCCTGATACTCAACAGTCAGGTAATGTTGTCCCGAAACCATCAATTCCAGTTCAAACTCTGCCTAACCTCACATTGTCTAATAAAGACGGTATGTTTATTCCCAACTCCGATCCTAGCAACCAGATACCTGGTTCACTGTTTCCAATCCCCGGAAGTCCAACTAAGTTCATACCACGTGATACCAATCAAATCAGCACTATTCTACAAACTGATGAACTTGTTGACGGCATTTTTATACCAGCACCACCAGCTTCTTCCGCGAATATGGGAATACTGGGCATTGCATTACCTGATATACCTGGTAGCCTCAAACTTGATGGTGATATTTCTAATCCACCGTTTTTTATTCTACGCGCTGGAGGCATCAATGGAATATTCTATCCAGATAGTAATCCTGACAGCCCAGTACCTGGCACTCTTATAAAATCCAGCATTCCACCTACATTTATACCCAGTAATCCCACAGATCTTAATCAGCAATTGAATAGTGAGTCTCCAAAAACTACTGGTTCCTTTGTATCCAATGAGCCTGATGCACCTGGTTCAGGAAATTTGCCAATAAAAGGAAATTTGATTATCAGTAATGGAAAAAATCCATACTTTATTGACGAAAATTCTAAAGGAATCTTCACACCAACGAACAATAAGAAAGTATTGATTCAAGGCTACTTTATCGTCGGCGGACCTGGGTAATATTACATTATTTGAATATTTTTAATAAACACTAAGAGTCTCATTCAAAATTATAATTAATGCCTGCTTTCTAACCTCATTACAAGAGTAGTTGTCCTTAATGTGGAAATATCAATGATTATTCAAAAATACTCCGGGATCTATACTTACATCATAATTGTTCGTACTTGCAGCACTCAGGCAATAATTTCTTATAAAAACTTAGAATCTACCATAATATCGAAGCGAAACAATATATTATATTAGTTAGAGTCGTAGATAATCTCTATTTAAACCTGTTCGAATTCTATTGCTGCCATGTGTCTATTTTTCAACTCCGGTGTATAAGTACTTTCTTTTGCTTCTCCCAGTACCTCTAATAAAATACCTTCATTACGACGGATAATTACAGCTAATTTATATAGCAGATGTACAACATTCTACTGAAAGGCAAAGTTTTGTATTTCAACTACTAAATAGAAAGTATCGCAACAATGCAGTCTCAAAATCAATTAATGCATCAAATGGGAAGGCCATCCTCCTGTAATGTCATTTAATAAGGTTCAAAGTATGGATTAAACTTCATTCTCTAAAATCTAAATTTATTTCTGATATTTAACCAGGTATCCATCATCTTTTATACCGGAGAATTCGAAAGATCTTACTAAATTGGCTCAGAAGGGGAAACCTTTGGATGGTACTTTCACTCCATCTAGTTCAACTAACAAAAAACAACCTGGGATTCCTGGAAAACTGCAAATTACGGGATATCCGAATTCACCAAATCCAGTTTTTATACCTAACCAGGATGGGCAACATGGTTCAATATACCCTACAAATAATTCAAAACAGAAAATTCCTGGAACCTTCTTAGTACCCAGTACTTTCATACCTGATGACCCAGATAGTATTGGAAATCTTCAAGATCCTGGTGGTATTATAAATGTTACCTTCATCCCTGACCCAAATGTTCCTGGAGCAATAAATAAACCATCAAATGGCCAAATTATTTTTGCGAGTACTACGAACAATTTTCCGATTTTTGTGGAGAATACATATTGCTCATATAGAGGAACTTTTGCGGCTGACAACAATCCTTACTTTACTTTCCCTGGAAAGGTTTGTACAGTTCCCGGAAAGCCAGATACCTTCATAGGCGATAATCAGAATCAGATTCAAAAGATTCTTGAAGATGGTTCTGCTGTTGGTCATTTTACACCTGACGCCACAAGTTCGAGTGAAGATACTCCTCCATTTTCAGTAATCCTACAGCCATCTGGTTATCCACTTTCTCCTCCAATTTTTTTTCGTACCGAGGACTCGGTGCGGGGATCAATATCTCCAACACCTGATTCACAAATATCCATATCAGGAACACTTGTGAAAAAACCAGGTTTTCCCTCAGTTTTCATTCCAGATGAACCTTCCAAATTGCAGAACTTAGAAAATGGATTAGTAGACACCGTGTTTTACCCGGAGGCTCACAATCGACCTCTCTTTCCAGGGAAGTTTTCTCCAGCTGGAAGTAAAGATTTCCCTTCATTTACTCCTGAAGACCCGGATTCAGCTATTAATATATTTATACCATCAAATGACGCCCAAGAACAAACCAATGATCAAGATAGTAATAATGTAAATAATAACAACCAAGAAACCATTGATGAAAACACTAATAACCAACAGAACATTGACCAGGACACCAATAATCAACAAAACATTGACGAGGACACTAATAACCAACAAAGCCTTAATCAGAACTCTATTAACCAACAAAACATTAACCAGAACACTAATAACCAACAAAACATTAATCAGAACTCTAATAACCAGCAAAATATTCATCAAACCACTAATAACCAACAAAACATTAATCATAACACTAGTAACCAACAAAATATTTACCAAAACACTAATTATCAACAAAACAGTAACCAAAACACTAATAACCAACAAAACAGTAACCAAAACACTAATAACCAACAAAACAGTAACCAAAACACTAATAACCAACAAAACAGTAACCAAAACACTAATAACCAACAAAACAGTAACCAAAACACTAATTACCAACAAAACAGTA
>JAAXYV010000358.1:0-12892 GCA_036851875.1 Novacerus sp. FZ-2019
AAAGGCTATGAATGGCAGTAGTAAATGGTAAAGTGGAGATGAGAGAATTGCTTTGAATGAATACCCTCTTCAGAAATGTCTAAAGAATAGTCAGTATGTACAACCATTTAAACTACTAACCTATATACATATACCTGCTTGAAAGAATTTCCTAGATTTTCCATGCAATATACTCCCTTTGTACTGGACAAGGTTCTCCGCTTACAGTACTATCAGTATTTCTTAACCCTCAGAGAATCCAGTAAAAACGGCGGCAATACTCAGCTCACTGTAAGTACAGTATAGTAGTAGCAGACAGGGGTAGAGTGTTTGAGAACGCACAAACGGTCATTTTTTATAGCGTACTTCTTCATATCGTTAAACTTAATGTTACTTACATCCTAGTATACAACTGCTATCTGGTATATACACACTTTCAAGATTTCTGGTTCCGTGTTTTCGTTATGGTACAGTTCAGTTATCTATCTATATTTATTATATGTTTAACTACAGTACACTCCAGTATTTTCAGCCTATTCTGTCCTGTGCAAGGGAAGGGAAGGGACGGAAGGGAAGGTAATCAAGCCAGCTATCTTAATATGCGTGTAATGTAAGGAAAAACAATTTCAGAGTCCAGCTGTGTGCACACTGCACTTCACTGTACACTAAGACAAAAATGGACGGAAGAGCATAGTAAAAGACCAAGGCAATCAGAAGCCATTGACATTTCATTTTCTTTTGTTTGACTTCCTGTATCTTCCCCAGACGACGTTGCCTTGCTGTGTTTTGTACCTTACTTGAGGTGACTCACAACTAAATATTCCTCTTAGTTGAACTGCACGCTTCTATAGAAGTGATTGTGATATAAGAAAGAGTAGAAGCATTTGATCATATGGGACTGTACAGTACATACGGCAGGCACACCAACAAATTTAGATTTGTTTCGTTCCTCTTTCTTGTTCTCTGTTTTTTGGAGTAGAGGATGCCTAGTTTGGCAAGCCAGTGAATGGCAAACGCCAAATTGTCACGTAGGTACATCGTCCTTTATGTACCTTCCGAACCTATAAATGTAGCCAATGCACGGTACTGTAGCTTTGTATGTCCTCCTGGTACTGGTACTCTACGGTACCATTGGTTCCATGTATGGCTGAATGCCTTACAGTACTGTGCTCCTCTATGGGAAATACGAACTTTGTTATATGCTGACTTTTGTGATGCTGATGTTATGGAATGGTTATATTTTGTTTCTTACTGTTTCGCTTTATTCCATTTCTTTGGTCGCATCTTCATCTCATTTCATCTGAGAAGAGGATAACGTGACTCGAAAAACTTTCAGAAACATCATGTAACAACCACTTGAACGTGGGAAGAGTATAAATCGCTCCAAGATAACCATTAAAGCTAGTGCAGAAATAAATAAATAGGCTGTGGTTAGATGAAGACCAGTTTCATTTGAAATAATACAGGTCTGTGGAGTGGAGAAGTACATGGGAAATGACTAAATTTACGAACTGACTCGGATAATCTGCACTGAGTCATGGCAAAGAAATAATGTAACAAGGTAAACGCTTGCTTCGACCCTCAACGTCTTAGTTTATCCGAATCCCATTTTCACGTATTTCCTTATACCTATACATTAATGCCTGAGCATTATATAGTTTGTTAAGCATTTTTAATATTTAGCAACTTTAATAATTAAAAATAGTAATACATTTTTTTACATTATTTAATTACCAGTAAGAGATATTCACTACCAACAGATTTTGCAGGCATCCATTTACGTCCACAAAAATAATAAGACTTGTCTGCATTTATTTACAAGTGAAAGTTCACTTTTAGGATTTGATCTTTGCATACATTTATTAACTTCTGCGACTTTGAAATAACTCAATTTAAAATCATCAACTGCAACGAATACGACGTAGAAATACAAGCTTACTTTTTAACTAGTGGGTTGTACACTTGTAATGTAGGTACTGAGATTTGACCAGAACTCCCAAGATATTATATCCTACCGTACGGGCTTTAGAATAAATTTATACGTGGTAGGTAGTCAAGCGTCACTTCAACTCAAGCCTCTCTTCACATAGACCCTGGAATTCACCTTCATTTTATACAGAGAATTTTTTTCTCTGGTTGCTATTACCTCTCAAAATGTCTTTTTAACGAGATTATTTCATCACTGAGCCTCATTAATCGCATGAATCTTGGGATGAGGGATTCATACGTTTATGAATCATCAACTTCAGTCATACTTCAACTTTACTGGTACACAAATTTGTTCAGTATGAAATTTTGAGAGTGATCCCAGCTTTGCTAAAATGCATTACCTTTCACATGGTATCTTCAAGATTTACTTCCTTGTACTTTGCTTCCCATTGAATGGTATGTAAAACTGTAAATTTATCCTCCACTTGAACTCATTTGCAGAGCATATTTTCCAAGAAGATTTTACAGACGAATTTATGTCATATAATGTTACTTTATTGTATCCTCTAATTTTCATTCATTTGATTAATGGGAGATTGACAATTTGATTCTGCCACTGGATGGCGTTGCTTTATAAATATGTCAAAATTCAAGACATGTTGAAAGATATATTTTGCATGGATACTAGGGTGGTTCAAAAACTATTTTACCCTACAATCCAGAACACTCTCTAATTATTTTAGACCTAACCATAGTATTATTCTACTAAAATATTAGTCTCCTACTCCAACTAGAAGACGGTACTCAACAACTGCTCAATTTTGCATATATTATTGGTCAGGGGATTATACGTATTATCTTGTATTATGTAGGAAAATAAGTTAAAATGAAATATTACTAAATATAAAATTGCTTTGAGAAATTCATTGGTCTATTAACGGCAAAATCAACTTTTAAAAAACCCCTCCAGTGCTATAGGTTAAAATTAAGAGGCCGTTGAGCATCGTCTTTCATTTGAAGTTGGCATTTGAAATCGTACCAAAATAATACAATAGGCAGGCCTAAAATATTGAGGGAGTGTGTTGGTTTGTAGCATGAATTTCATTGTTTACCATATAGCCATGAACCACTCTAAATGGATACTAACAAACTGTTTGCACTGAATAATACTATTAATCTACAACGCTTCTAAAGCAACCAGTTTCCAATTGAAATCTTTATGGCTTTCTTTTCCGCCTGAGTTAAAAGACCTCTATGTAGCAAACGATGCTAACCAATGTACGGTTATCAAGCATCTACTGAATAATTATCTTGAAACTCAGAACGCCTCGTCACTAAACCCGTGCGCTGACTACATTACTCCTGACGAAATTGACAACTGTATTACTTCAGTACTTAAGAACTTTTTAATTAAAAATTAATAATGTGAATATACTTTCAAATTAATGTTATCCTTGAAATCGATGCTGTACCTTTTAGCGACTTCAATTTAACACTTAAAACCTACATTTCCTCAGATGCTAAAATGTTTCTCTGTGACATATTGACCTTCACGACATATATCATGCTATAATTAAGCACTATTATTATTACTCTGTACATTTAAAAATCATGAATGAAGCAGAATTATTATTTCTGTCCATGGTGTGGTAATTTTGATAAGTATAAGGCTGACATATGTAAATTAATCTCCTAGTTCTGCATTGCCTGAGAATATTTTTGTGAAAAAGTTTCCTCATAATGTAATTACCGCCTCGGCGGATATTATTGTTGTAATAAATATTATTATTATTATATACTACTACAGAGAAGAAATATCATTAAAGAAAATTTGTCCAGAAGGCCAGTTTTGTCTAGTATTATCGAAGGCATTTGAAATGTTTTATGATCAACACAAGTTATTTTTTTCTTTCTGAGGTATTTAAAGCTGCTTTGACTTTGTGCCTTTGTTGAGAATGAAAACTCCTGTATTTAAAATAATCCAGTTACTTCTACTAATCAATCATCTTACAAAGTGAATTTTGAATTAAGGAAGATTCAGCTTCGTACCTTATAATTTCATCTATGAATATCAATTTCTTGTACTCAACTAAGTTAACGATGGCATGTAATATGCTGGTGGATTGCAAATTATTTACAAGGAAAACCCTAGACATTTCACCAAACCAATTTATCTCAAACTGCCGAATAATTTATTACTATTGTATAATGAGTGATTTTCTCAGGGATTGAATCTGTCTTTCCAACTGATATTGTGCAAGAGATGTTCCAGCAGCATAGACATGTCTTCTATTTTCCATAGGCATTAATGCAACAACTACTATCTTTAAGATTCAAAACACTGATCACTAAATCCATTGAGAGATGTTGGTTGATTTGCATTTAAACAGTTGAAATCAGTGTAATTCTACTCACGCATAGTTACATAAGGCCCTAAGGTATCCAACGGTGGTGTTAACATCTGTGTCTTATGGCTCTAAACTTCGGCAGCCCTTGTTAGTTAGACTTTAATTACTTTGGCTTGACTGGACGAGAATTCTAGCATTCAGTTCAGTTGTAAGTTATGCATACAAAATAAAGTTCATATGTATAGTGAGTAGATTGACAGGGAAAGGGAAAGAAATGTATAGTAATTTCAAGCTTTATTTATATTATAATATTAGTTTTACATCACGAATCATATCAAAACAAGAAATAGAGTGGAAATTCAAGCCACCGCTACTTTTATGCATTCCAGGTTAAGCATACTCAGTTGTCAGTTTGCCAGTGACCTGGTATGTAGACTATGAATATGCTGAATCGTAAGCGTGGGTAGCCTGGCAAGTAGGTTGTGTTTCTTATTTTTTCTTCTACTTTACGTAAACAGGGAATCGGTTCAATATTTGTATGAAGAATAACAGAATTTCACCGAATAGGAATCGGAAGTATGACGAGAATATCATATCTTGTCTTGAGTCTTGACGTCTGTTCTACCGTGAGTACAGAGTGATGGAATATCTTTGAAATTTATTTCTTGTATTATTTGCGTTTCAAACTCTGCTTTACGTGGGTGGTAGATGAGCAGATAGAGACGCAGTACTTACATAGTTGTAAACATGGATAAGCAAGTCACTCGGTTTGCAATTATTGTTACTCTTATGCGAGGAGAGGAGATGCATAGGTACTAGGTAGATACATGGTTAAAGAATCGTGTTCCAGAATTAGGTCACATAGGATGTATATATGGAGTTAAGCAGAACGGGGAAAGGAAAGAAAAAAACTAAAGTCGCTAACAATCAAAGTGGGAATATTGTTGGCTACAAGCGACGACAAGCATGAAGCTGAATGCTGCTCATGCAGATTCTACTACGTACCTGCTCAGAATTTTTAGCCTATAAATAAGTTATTTAATGCTGCAGAATACGAAAACAATTTGAATGATACTGAAACTCCAATAGCATGGTTTTTATATCATGAGTAACTGTAGTACACTGGGTGTTTTGATCGAATATACTAACCAAACCTAGCTAAATGTTACAGTCCTATTTGGTGGAAAAAATTGGACATTTAATTCTGGTTAGTCGTTAACATCGGTAGCTTGAGTGTAAAATTTCATTGGTGTTAAAGTGGTTGGGAACTTACATTTTAAACTTTTCCAAAAGAGGTTAACAGAATCAGATATCCAAAACGTATTCAAGAAAGGAGGGCATAAGTTGTGGTAAATTTATAGAGTAATTCATGAGGAAGGTGTTTGACAATCCAAAAGAATTGTTGTCACCCTTCTACCCGTCTAAAATACCGTCTCTCATATCAATATTGATTAGGAAGATTGAAATTTTAGCATCGAAGAAGAGCCCTCAGAAACAATGAAAAATACCCTTTCAGATTGGCACTTTCAACAGTCTGTGGTGTCAACAACATTAATAATAAAAAAGTGGATAAGTAAGACCAAAATTTCTATACTAATGGACACAGACAAAACCGGAAGGGCTTTATTGTACAACTTGCAGGGAGGGGGTTACAGACCCTAGACCTAGACCAGACAGGGTTAGACACGTACCCCACAACCAAAAGATTCATTAACTATCTCACTTATTCTCCAGAACCATAATAACTTTTTCTGATGGTAGCACCCCATTCTGCATCTAACGTAAGAGAATATACTAGTGACATCACTGGGTGATTGAAACACTATAACATTATGGGATACTAATAACATTTCTGTCAAATCGAAGTTTTGAACCGTTTCTCTATTCTGTGATGAGCACATTTAGCAGACGAATCTTCATTGTAGATGCGAGGATAATGCATAAATTATTGATGATCACATGGAATCCGAACACCCTGTGTTCACGATGATGGTACCTGAATGGGAAGTGTTATCTCTGTTTTTATATTCTAATATTCTGCTCTGAATTCAAGAAACTCAAATGTCCTGTGCAGTTGCAGTTTCTACAGTCAGAAATATTTTGATTTTAATTTATAATTTTGTCAGTAGATCTGAGAGGTAAGAAAAGAAAGGTACCTAAGTGATGCATACAAAAGTACCAATGCGAACTTACGTAACGTTAAATTAATTTGAGTACAATAAGCAAAGAACTAGGTACATACTAGAACACATAGAAATAAGTTTCTATGTTTCATATTAATTTGAAAGTTCAAATTAATACGAACTTTCTTTCGGTCTTTCTCTTAGCCTAGATGTGTAATTTTTTGTAGTTTTGTACTTTCTTTTGAACTTACATACCTAACAAGTATTTAATGAGACACGTAAGCCTATATCAGGCCATCAAAACAGAGCAACAGCAACAAAAAAGACAACGAGTTTCTAGTTCGTTGTGCTGGCAATGTATGTAAAAGTTGTAAACTCCCAGTAGACTTAAGAAGATGAAAGTGAATAAGAACGAAGTATAAATACTTATTTGTACAGTAACAATGTGTCCTTCTTTTTCCTCTACAAGGATGAATGTACAGGCTTTCTTTGTTTTAACACAGAGGCATCGTTTCTCACAGGGAAAATGTCAGCCAAACGAATTTCATGCATGAATGCATGCATCCAGCTTACCTGCATATACTTTTATATCTGTCACTCACTCTGGTACCTGACCTGCGTTACCTGCCAGATCTCGCACACTAGAACTTAATCTCATTACATTGTTACATGGTTCTGTATTTGCTCTGTTCGTCTTCGTAGTATGTACTATACACATTAAGAAAAACTATTCATAGTCGCAATAGAGTTAGTAGTTAGATTCGCGTGAAAGTACTTTTTACTGGTTAAGTATTTTCGTATTCTTTTGTATAATCACCGGAATTCATTAATATCGTAAAGCATATATTTAATGCTAATTTTATTGTCTTTAGAGTTCGTGTGTGTTTATATGATAATTTTTGATTGACGTAAGGGAGGGAAAAGTACCTGACGTACTGCCATAAATAGTGTGGGTAAACGATACGGTTCCGAAACGGGTCAAACCGTAGAATTGTCGACCCGAACCGAAGCTTGTTCTATCCGATCCGCACCCGATTCGAAACTTCCTAGGTTTGAAATTCGTAGCTCAGAGGTGAGTACCCCGAACGATTTGTGCCCTAAGCCCCTGACTGATAAAAATTAACTTAAGCTCCTACCCCAGGTACGGATCACGTTTAATACCTCAAAATGCATTTCATAAATGTAACTTTTGTCATTTGAAAGAGATTTTGTAAATTTTGAAGCAGAGTAACAGAAAAATACAATCCATTACCTCCTTTAAATTGAGTTTCAGTATAGAAAAGAATGCTCTTGTTCTTTTAAAAAGATAACAACTACACCATTTTATTTTACCCGCTAAGTCGGGTCAAAGTTAAACCGACTTATGGAGGAAGAAAAATATAGCTTTTCGGACACCAAGATAGAAGCACGACAGAACTTTAACATGAAATTCTCCCTAAGTGGTTGTCGGCGGGTATATAGTTTACTGTATTTAATTTTTAGCCATCACCAAATTTAACCAAAGGTTGAGAATTCAAATTCAAGCTCTGCCGTGCTTCTATCTTGGTATTATAAAAGTGACACTTTTCTACCTTCGTAACTTCACCTAACTTTGACTCGACTTAGAGGGTAAAAGGGAAAAAAAGGACAGGTGTTCCTTTGTGTAAGATAACAAGTGAATTCAACTGATACACCGAATATGAAATTGGTACTTTGAAAAGATTGTAGTTTTTTGTTATTCTGCTTCAAAGTTTACAAAATCTCTGTGCAAATGACAAAAATAATGTTTTTGAAATCAATTTTGAGGTGGTAATTAAAGAATTTGATTTATTTTAGAAATGAGCAATTCCAAATTGATAGTACACAGAGTTCAACTTAATGCTTAACTTACTGATTGTCAATAGCTATTTATATCATGATTGTGTGCATTTTGCTCGTATGTGTTTAGTTTAACATTTTGAATTGTCGAAAGTGTTCAGTAGTGAATTTCCTGAAATAAGATTATGTAAGTGTTAATAAGTGGATAGGAAAAAGGATTAGGTAAGTACAGTAAGTGGAAAAAAAGGACTAAATTAATTTCAAGTCAGCCATGTTTTAATGACGTAGTAAGCAGAATTGAAACCAAGATGGAATTAGTCAAATTTGAGTTGTGTGTGAAATGGGAGGTTAACATGATTAAAAATAAATAACACCCAAGAAATAGAGGTACTCTTCAAAGACCTGTACTAATAAAAAAGTTAGGTTCTATTGCATTCATAATAGAAAAGATGCTAAGTGAAATTATCATCTTACAACGGAACATCAGGACATGGTAATGGACTTTCCAAGCGGGATGCACTTTTTCAGACAGTATCGAATGCGCTGATTACGAATATGAACAAACTTGGCTGTCAAAATCATTTTCTCGAAAGATATTCAAACAGTTCTGCAAGCATAGACAATGTTTGGCTGCTCATATACTCCAAAGTTTGCAGTCGATTTACAAGATATATAGTGCATTCGAAAGGTTTTTTTTATAGTGAACTTTACTTTGAATAACTTCGGCATATACTCATTTTGTTTGAATAAATAAGCAGTACGGTAAATATTGAAAAATTGTACTTTTTGAAAATATAGAATATTATTACGGAGAATTACATGTAAAAAAATGAGAAGGTAAGGGTCCCCTTCATGTGTTTATAGATTTTTAAAATGTCAAAAAAATTACTTGATTAAAAAAATGCGTCTATTATAAAAAAAGACAACAAAAATTAGCTTCCGAATGCACTGTATATCTTGTAAATCTACTGCAAACTTTGGAGTATGAGCAGCCAAAAATTGATTATGCTTTCAGAAATTTTTTAATACCTTTTGAGGAAATGATCTTGACAGCCAAGTTTGAGCATATTCGTAATCAGGGCATTCGATATAGTCTGAAAAAGTGCATCCCGCTTGAAAAGCCCATTACCATGTCCTGATGTTCCCTGTTAGATGTAAAGTAGGTATTAGTAACTCTGGTATTATTGATGCCAATTGATACTAACGCGATATTACGGTATTTCGTATATATTAAAATTGAATGAGGTAATTACACTGACAGTACTACACATTTCAGTAATAGATGCATTACAGCAGTACAGTACAAATGCACAAGTTCATAAATATGAACAATTTATTTCTGTCGCTTATGAAAGTATTTATTCATATGTAAATACCTGGAGGGTGGTGTATGAATAACGCAAGAATATGGGCATTGAATATGTTTGCACTTACGAAATTGTTTTATTTTCCAAGAACTGCATATTACTATACACTTTCATGTAGGTATGACCTTTTGTCACAGAAGGGTGAATTTCATGTCTGACTCTCAAGCCTACATTTCGACTAAAGCATCGACTCAATCTTTCATTCCAAATACTGATTCTGGTTTTGTTTTTGTGCTTGACTGCGCTTGAATTGACTATATAGTGGCAACGGAAGCACTCCATTTACTTACGTACACATAAAGCTTGCTCACTTCAGTCAGCAACATTCCCTCAATTCGTGAGTTGAATCCTTACCCCATCGTAAGCATGTTTCTGTAAGTTTATGAAAACGGTTTACAAAAATTGACCCATATCGAACCGCAAAGTTGTGCCGCTAGTTGTACAGAAACCTTAATCACGTACACATACATACATCCAAACCAACACATACTATGAATAAAACTACAACTTGGATTCGAAGAAACGTGTTTTTGCCCCAAGAGACAACATTCAGAGTACGTAATGTACGCAGTCAGATGAATAATAAGTTTCTCAAAGAAAAACTCTATACTGAAAGTAAAGAACCACACTCAACGCTTAAGGAGTATAGTAAATGGAATCAAAAATCAAAGCAGTTTCCTCTTCCTGTTTACAATCGATTGGGATGAATATCTGTTTATAAATTATCCATTCCTTTTTAGCTATCTCCATATTTTATATACTTTACAGACCATTTATCCTTGATGTTTAAGCTTCTATAATAATGTGAGTACAGCGTTGGACTCATATTATAGCCAGCAGCAGCTGTGCCCACAACACGAGGCAGAAAGTATCGATTGCACCTCAATTCGTGGGACAGAGTAGCCGTGAATACTTTATACCTCTCGTTGTACTTTGTACTGCTAGGAATTTTCTAGTGGAACTCACGAACCTATACATCATAACGAACATATGCATAAAAAAGAAGAAAACATTCCCAACCCCGTAGGCTATAGTCATGATGTATAGGTCTGTGAGTTCCACTAGAAAAATCCAGCAGTAGGTAAAGTTCCTGCTGGTTATATAGGCCCAAAGCTAACGCTATACTCACACTATTATACAAGATTACACATCAAGAATAAATGGTCTGTACATCCTACTCAAGCCAATCTGTATGTAACTTGCAGGTTGAGGGCATTTTGCAGGACAAATAAGTAATTCAAATTGAGAACGAAATTGAGTCAAGAAACTACGTACTTACTATACTGAAGTTCCCAGAAGTGCACACAAATACCGACAGAAGAGTTTTTCCATGTTTCATTCGTTTCCACATTATATACTACTTCGCACAACATAATAATATGAAATACTATGCTATGTTTGTGTTATTGACCCCGTAGTTTCGGGGGTCTCCAGTTTTGTACGGTCTAGTGTGGTTATTTCCTTTTCTTTCATTTTCTTTCTTTTCTCTGCTGTCTGGTGATACTACTCCTCACTCTTCATGTAATCTCTGTTACTTGGCTTGAATCTTTTATACATGTGTGCGTCTGCTGCGTATATACTACAGATAGCTTTACTCCACTTCCGCTTTCCGTCTTAACCTAAAACCCAACTCAACTCAATAACTGCCTCAATTCTTCCGTGCGTGTAACTGAAGCTGTAGAATATATATTGGTTACTTTCTTTCCAATCTCACCCTTACTCTTAGACACTTTCATCTTCATTCGAAAGACAACTTAAGGCAGATTTGAATAATTGGAGCTTTACCAGCTCGCAGTACATCCGACTAAAACCTATCATCAACGAAGTGAGGATGTATGGCTCTTTCTAAAATGGCTATGATCCTTCCAACCTATCCATTCTCTTCTTTTTGATGGTTAGCTTACATAGTTAGTGTCGCATTTTGCCTTTGGATGAAAGGAATCGCTGAAGATCCCCAATCCCTTTCTTTGACCTTAAGGCACTATAAAACCAAAAGTCTTCTTGATTCTTACACAAGAAAATCTCCTATTGTGCACAGTTCCAGGCACAAAGATTGTAAACCCCGTCGTTTGCTATAACTAAGATATTTCTGACTTCAAGTCTTTCAATTAAGTTGTAAGTTTAAATCTACCCAAGTCAAGTCATATTGCAAAATCCCCTAGGAAGAATGACAAGCTGCCTCCTTCTGTCTCCAGTCTACTGCATTTTATGCCAAAGAATTTACATTTTGAAATTTGTGCTCCTCAGCTTTAGAAAAACCTGTGCTTTTAAATGTGCTTGCAGAAGCAATTAAATGGGCAATGATCGAAACACAAAAGAAAACTGATCAATGGCAGAATTTAAATGACTGCAGTATATAGGATCCTTATTGGTTTTATGCGCGCTAGGATATTGCTTCAAAGATATTTGTTAACATAACATACCGCATCGCCTTTAGCTACATATTTCTATTCCCACTGACTCCACAAAAGTACCTACTTTGTTTTTCTTTGTAGGTACTTCAGCTCTATGGTAAGCGAATAGTTTGAAGGTTTGCTTTGCACTCCGATGCAATACTTTATACAGATAAAACAGCAGTATAGAATATAGAATGGAGTTGTCTGGTTAAATACGAAACCTGTGTGACAGCAGTTAACTTGAATTATTTCATGTGGTCATAATAGATTGTATAGATCTGTTGTTTTCAAAAGCAGTGCATGTACGCCAGAACCATTATAATTATCCTGTAAATAACACATCCCAGGCCAGTTGTTTAGGAGGAGTATACCCTCATGCAAATGGATTTGAAATATCATTGAAGGATAAGATACATGTTACATTAGTTACATAGCAGATATGCATTAAGCACTCCGATAATCGTTCTGCAGAAGAGCTAAAAGAACGTAGAATTTGTTAAAGAGATGATTAAAACCGAAGATAATTTGATAATTATTGTACCGTTTATGAAATTATGACAAGGAAGTAAGCCTATAAGCTTACAAATCTACAAAAGGAATAATATAAATAGGAAAATGAAGTTAGGTATATAACAAGAGAAAGTAGTTCAACTTCTCCTTAAATACGAAGTATAACGGAAAGATCAACCTGAGTTTTATACTGAAGAATTCACTTACTTTTTCTGCCATGGAAAATGCTACAATGAAAGGAAATAAAGTCACCCAATTTTGTTTTGTCATTATAGACTATACCATCACAACCGGTTACTTTGCTTCTCGAGACTTAAAATAAAATGTCTACCTGTCGTTTGTAGGTATTATATTATGTATGTAGGCACAAAATGTATGCATCTTAAATGTGTTTATAAATCTAGTGTAATCATTTAATATTTATGGTAGACCTATGGTAGACT